>JAOXJP010263134.1:0-20844 GCA_025762735.1 Platanus orientalis
AGAATTCATGCTTGATTCCCATTTCATCACACCACTTTGAGAACTTATGGTTCTCAAATTCACCTCCATGGTCACTTCTTATCCTTTTGATGGTAAGCTCCTTCTCAGTTTGCATTTTCTTGTGCATGAGCATAAATTCATCAAAGGCTTATGATTTCTCTCTTAAGAAGGCTCCCCATGTAAACCTTGAGAAATCATCTACAATCACGAAAAAAAATCTCTTCCCTCCTAAACTCTCTATCCTAGTTGGTCTAGTTAGGTCCATATGAAGTAACTCTAAGGGTCTTGAAGTCCCTATTTGAGTTAGCTTTTTGTGGGAGGCTTTTGACTATTTTTCTATTTGGCAACTCTTGTAAATGGGGTTGTCCACCTTGTTAGATGTCCAACTAAGCTCTTTCTGCTAAGTTTAGCAAGATCCTTGAAGTTTAGGTGACCCAACCTTTGATGCCATAGAGTTGTCTCTTCAGAGTGAGAGATAAGACATGTTCTAAAGTTGTCCTTAGTTGGTTCAATGATATAGCAGTTATCACTTGTTCTCACTCCAATAACAAAGGTCTTCCTCCCTTTCTTATCTTTTATTTCGTATCTATCCTTTGTGAAATGGATATCATACCCTTTGTCACAAATATGACTAATGCTAATCAAATAATGTTTGAGTCCTTCTACATATAAGACATCATTTAGTTTTGGAATTCCTGAAACCTCTACGGTGGCTTTTCCCACAATTCTTGCAAAGTTTCCATCACCAAATGTGATTCTCCCATCTTATACCTCAGCAAGATAAGTGAATAATGACTTGTCCTCATTCATATGTTTGGGATAACCACTATCAAGATACCATCTTGAGGTGTTTCTGAATTTTAATGTCGTGTAGATGACAAAACATTTGAGGTCGTCCTTTTTCACCAAAATATTTTTGGTTTTGGACTGAGCTAGGTTGAACATCCTTTTTTAATGTTCAAGGTTTTCATTTTCTACTCTTTGAAAGTATCTCATCTTTCTAGCTCTCTTATCATTTTGGTTTTTCTTTTGAATTTGAAGATTTCAAAACATTTAGCCTCTTTCTATAGTCTACTCTCATGTGACCTTTAAGTCCACAATAATAACATGTAAGGGGTGGTCTACTAGAGATGAAAGCATATGTAAGGTGAAAACGGTTTTCTCCCTTTCTATATTTGTGAGAAGAATTTTGACTGTTCCAATCATACTTTCATCCATAATTTTTCAAATTTCTTTTGGTAGAGGTTGATTGGTTGCCATAGGACATTTTAGATCTCAATGAAGATCTATAGTGTGTGTCCTTGGCATTTCCCTTAGAGAATGAGGTTTTTCATTTTTTAAGGTTTCTTTACCTTTGACATGGAAATTATCCTAGAGGGTTTTCTGAATCTTTTTCTTTGGAGGAATGGAGAGTCCTTCCAACATAAGTGTTGGATTATTGTTGAGCAACTTGGGGTGAGGCATGAGCCTTCCCTTCTGCCTTGACAAAAGTTTTCTTAGTTGAATGAGCAGTTGAGTCATTTGAGTTATATCCTAGATCACTCATGTCATCATGTTCCTTACCCATTGAGATCATTCTCTCAAATTTTTCATTTCCTTGGATAATTAGACTAAGTAGTTTCCTCTTTTGTTCCTCCAATTCCCTTATTTGTTCAAGGAATTCACATGTCGTACAGGATAAATTTGAGCATGTATCCTTTAGGTTCATTTTTTCACACTCAAGTTTATTTGCCTCTTTCTCTAGTTGGAGTATTCTCAATTTTAGATTATTGTTGCTTTCTTCCAACTTATTCTTTTCAACTCTTGTATTGCCTTTTTCAAGAGTGCCAAACATCCTAGACTCTCTAAGGTTGGATTCTAATTCATTTATTTCCTTACTCAATTCTCCCTCTTCTCTCATAAATTGTTCACTAGATTCACAGCTAGGTTGATCAAGAGATGTGGTTTGAAGTTGAGAGATGGAGTGTTCTAAGGAGATTGATTTACCGATCAACTCTTTATTTTCTTTCTTTAGTTTAATGTTCTCCTTTTCTAATTTGACACTTTCTAAGAAGAGTTTGTCAAAAGCCTCTTGGATGTCCCCATCATCTACTTCCTTAAACTCACTATCATTGTCACTCTTAGATTCAATGCTATTTGTGAGTGTGGTCACAGGAGTGCTCCAAGCCATAAAGGCCTTAATTCCTTGAATCATATCATCATCACTTGATTGAGACTCACTTTTAAACTCATCTGAGTCATCATCCCATGTTGCAACCATGGCTTTTCTATATGTCTTTAGTTTCTTTTTATTGGCACACTCTTTGGCATAGTGACCCCGGCCCTTGCACTCATAGCAAATAGGTTCATCATTACTGGTTTCCTTCTTTTTAGGAATTGGGTTAGACCTCCTAGCTGACATCCTCTTGTGGTCCTTAGAGTCTCTTCTAAGAAATTTTCTAAAGTTCCTAACTACTTTGGCGAATTCCTCATCTGATTCGTTTTCAGAATGATACTGCTCTTCAGCCTTAAGAGCAATACATCTCTTCTTGGTATTTTGCATGAAGGTCATTTCAAAGGTTTGTAGAGATCCCACTAGTTCTTCTATCACTTTGGTGTCTATGTCTTTGCTTTCCTCTATAGCAGTTACTTTGGTTCTAAACCTCTTGGGAAGTTACCTAAGAATTTTTCTTACAACATCAGCTGGTTCTATAGGTTTTCCTAATCCTGCCTTGCCATTTACAATGTCTTGCAACTTAGTATAGAAGTCGATGAATTGTTTATCTTCTTCCATTTTAAGTTCCTCGAACCTTGAAGTGAGCATTTGTAGCTTGGACTTCTTTACTAATCTTGTTCCCTCATGGGTTATTTCTACAAGTTCCCAAGTGTCCTTGGCCATAGTGAGGTTACAAATGTGCCTAAACTTAGTAGGACTTACTGGACAGAAGATGACATTCAATGCCTTGTAGTTTGCAAGATGTACCTTGCGATGTGCTTCTGTTCATTCCCCTTCGGGGTTAGTAGGTTTTGTTCACTTGGTTTGGATAGACATCTATACCGATAAATCCATGGATTGTAGGAATGTGCTCATTCGTATTTTCCAATACAAATAATTTGACCCATCGAAAAATGGTGGTTTTATGGTAGAGTATGACTCTTCCATGTTGGTTCTATTAGACTTCCTCTAGATGAATAGGATCTTTGACTCCGGTTGTTAATCCCTACAAGAGCAACCTTGCTCTGATACTAATTGAAATTCTATCCTAGAGGAGGGTGAATAGGATAAGTCACACTCTTTTAAATTTACTTAGTTTGCTTTGACCTATTATACCAACCTTTTTATTTAATTCACTAATTAAAGTGATTCAATTATCCTTTAAGACTTGGTTGATTATTATATAATTCAATAGTGCACAAGGATGATCACAGTTGCATCAATTATAATGAACACAAAACAAATATATCACACACAACCACAAGACAAGTATTTATAGTGGTTTAGCACTTAGGCCTACGTCCACTCCTAAAGCTCAATTTAGAGCTTCTCATAATTTTATTTAGATTGAAGTACAAACAATCTAGGTAAAATTCATATAAAACCTTTCCTACTTGCTAAGCAAGCTTTACCTACACTCTATGTCTCTGAAGAGTGCAATACTCCTTCCGGTGTCTCCGGCGGAAGGGACTTAAACAATGAATGATTGAATAAATATAGATTTACCTCATATAGGTTGATATTGCAATATGTACCAGTTGTGGATGCTCCTTCTTATGATCTGATGAGCCTTTTCTTCCACAGTTTGAAACGTAATAGAGATTGCTTTTGAAGCCTTGTGATTCTCCGATTTCCTTTCAACGGATAACCAATATAGTTCTCCCCTTTTGATATTTGATGTAGTACGCTCAGAGGGAGATCACAAAAGTATTTACAATAGCACAAGATCAATCAGTTAGTAGAAACTAGGCTTTCGGGCGTTTAGACTAGCCATTCTTCTTAGAAAAGAGTTTTTCTTTCTCGTTAATCTCTCTCATTAGAACCTAGGCTATTATTACGCTTTTATAGAGCTAAGCCTAATCTCAGTCCATAGGATTAGAACACTTTCTAATGAACAAGTCCTAAGATTTCTTGGATTGGAATCTCCAAAATAAAATATAATTTTTATGAGATTTGCGGTTGTGATCGAACACACTTTTTTCATGATCAATCACAGAAGTGTGATCGATCAGACTATGAGATCACAGCTCTCAGGAGTTTTCAAAATGACCTAAATTTTCACTTGTGATCAATCACAAATCTTATGATTGATTGGGGTTTGTAATTTTTTCTGTTATGCCCCTTTTTGGTTTGGATCTTTCTCTCCCAACTTTCTGGGACAATCACCAATGCCATATAACCCTTTTAATACCTCACACTTTATCTTAGATTTTACTTCAATTGTTTTAGTGCATTGTGCAAAGTGTGGGTATTTTCCGAGGTTGTGCTTGCCAGGAGCATCCGTTAAACTTTTATTTGTCAGTCTTCAACTTTGGCATCTTTGCAATGAGTCTTCTTCTAGAGTCTTGTTCTTCACTTCTTTTGACTTGTCATTGTCTTGGTCTCGTAGGTCTTTTGGTCCTTTATTGTCTTATTTCTTGTGGGCTTGGGACTCTTTCTTGGACTTGACATTACAGCACAACTCTCTTGTTTTGACCATGGGATTGACAATACCTTTGCTTAACACAATTTCAAATGCTTAGATTAATGTGCGAAATTAAAGAAAGATCATTGTACATCACACGAAAACAAACAAGGGCACAATAAGAAGACAATCTTTTATAGTGGTTTGGCACATGGGCCTATGTCCACTGTCGAATGGCTCACTACCAAGCCGGTTGATTTTTATTAATAGCTAACTCACTATTACAATAAGAAAATCAACAAACTTACTTGTAGTGTTCTACTAAACACTTAACTCCCTCCATTGGGTGTGTTGGCATGGAAAATTTGTTAAACGACAAAATTACTCACATTGCATAGGATTAACAGTGTTGAGACTAACTTTGTACGAATGAAGGAAAAAGTGTCATTTGCGCACACTTAAGGTCTTCGTAAATGAGCCAAAATATGTCATTCATGCACACTTAAGGTTTGCGCAAATGAGCCAAGTGTTGGTTGTCAACAAAAATTCTTTTGTTCTTGGATCGACACGTGGATGGGTCTTTCCAATTCGGGTTATTGAAATGGTTCAGGTTTGGTAATGCCTCTAAATCGAGGACTTTCACAACAAACAATACCACCCAAATTGACAATAGAAAGGAAACTTTACTAAATTGAAAGTACATAATATAATATCAATTATAGAAATACCTTCTAACAAACAGATTAACCACTGTCTCTTCTCTAACGTTGAGGTAAGACTTCGTTGAATCCAGTTCTTCGAACAAGACAAATTATCCGATACTCCTTCTCTTGGAAGAATCTCATTGAATAAGTTTTCGTGAACAAAACCGATTAGTCAATGTCCTTCTCCTGGAAGATTCTTGTTGAATCTGGTTTTGTAGTACAGTTGAATCTCTTATGATAGGGATTCGAATAACTACAGGATGGAGCTACTACTATGCCAATTTAATGCTACTGCTAAAGATAAGAAATACTGTTGATGATGATTGATTGTGTGTGTTCTTCGTTATTTCCTTCTTCATTTATAGAGGTCTGTCCACAATCCCATAGTTTCTTCCCCACATTTGTTGTGTAACCGTTTTTCAGTTTAGATCTTGGGGCATCTTGCTTGCTGACTAGGTCACGCATTACTGAGTGTGGTAATGGTTGTCATCCACTTAGATT
The DNA here is from genome assembly GCA_025762735.1 of Platanus orientalis. Lineage (NCBI taxonomy): Eukaryota > Viridiplantae > Streptophyta > Magnoliopsida > Proteales > Platanaceae > Platanus > Platanus orientalis. The sequence goes on from JAOXJP010263134.1 coordinate 5,804, forward strand.
ACCTTGCCCGCTTCACCTTCTGTCCAACGTGGCTTGTTCCATAACCGCTTGCCATGCTGTCGCTTAATTCCACAAGTCTCTTATTGACTAGTGGATTTCAAAATATATGCTAACACCAAGATATGTCATTCACGCACACTTAAGGTTTGAGCAAATAAGCCAAAATATGTCATTCGTGCACATGTTAGGTATATGAAAATGGGCCAAAAAGTATCATTCGCACACACTTAAGGTCTGTGCAAATGAGATAAAATATGTCATTTACGTACAACAAAGTCACTCGCAAAATTGTCATTCATGTACCACAAAACCAAAAGTTAGGTTTCGACTCCAACTCCTCTAAAGGCTGTTGTTTTGCATAGCCACGATATCTACAGATTCCTTGAGCACCCAGGAGACTAATGTCGGTGCAATCCCACAGCAAAGAGGCCCTTATATGGTCGAGAGTGAGAGAGTATACAATCTCATGCCAAGAAGGATTCTCAAAGAAGCAAGGAAGTTGTCTCTCATATGGACTTTACCTCAGCTCCCCAAGCTTCTATATAAACTAGTAGGGAATACAAAATCAGTACTCTTTAACTCTTTACTATTGTTGACATTGCTTTTAAACTATTGCTCTCAAATTCGAGGTGAGTTCTCCATCTTTTCCAAATCTGTAAACCAGCAAGCATCTCTCTTCTAAGAAAGAAACAAGTTCATACACCTCGGCACATCCCTTCAAAGAAGATACAACAGAAGTTTGAACCTTGAAGATTTTCATGGCTAGGTAAGGTGTAAAATTCAATTCGTGTTTTGAAGCAAACCTGTAAACCATATTCATATTAATAGAGAGTGAAAGTTTCATTCCTTCCCTTCTCTTTCTTTTATTTTTATGCAACTTTGTTTATGCTACAATTTGTGTAACTTGGAATAATTAGAGGTTTGTTATGCTAAATAACAGTATTAGTGAGTCTCTTAAGAGTCTTGGAGTAATAGTTCCCCCGCATAAAATAATAAACCAACTCTCTAAAGGCTGGGTAATTTGTATAATCAATATTCATTGTACTTCCCATAGAACATACAAAATTTGGTGTTACACGGTGTCTTTGGTGAGTGCCTAAGTCCAATGTCTTCGGTGGACTTCAATCTATAAAAGTATATTTGTACTGTCAATTCCATGCCAAAGGTAAACAAGTTGTATAGGCCATGGTTCAGTTGTATTCTTGTATAGTTAAGTTTCTTTGAAGTGTCAAGACTAAAGAACCAAGCTCAAGAAACATCAAGGATGAAGAATTTCTACAAACTACTCAAGACTCACTCAATTAGTGGAGAACTTCAACTGGCCAAGGCATCAAGCACAATGTGCTACTTGTCTAAAAATGATTGGGTGCTAAAAAATGCCTATATATGGATTAATATTGAACCTATGATGAACATTGGACCAACTTATGACCCTAGGCATTGTCTCAAACCAATCAAAGATAATAAAAAAAAGTTCTAAAAAACATAAATAAGGGAACTTGGTAGAGTTTGAGTGCTCAAAGCAAAGCTTGGATCACTTGAACATGAGCAGTTTGGGACAACTAAGAGAGTCTCAAATTCGAGCTCTCGAATGCTCTTTTGCAGCGTTAGAGCACTCAAACATGGAGATTGGTTCAGCGAGAGTCCACTCTTCTATGAAAATCTTCATTCATCTTCTCCAATTCATTAGGGCTGCTTGGTTTGGCATTTCCTTCATCGTTCTTTACATCATTTGTACCAGATCCTCCTTCGCTATTAAGGTTTATTTCTCCTGTGATGTTGTTATCTCCTGAGTCTCAAGAATAATATTAATCTCCCATTCCTCTAAACCTACTAGAGCTAAGAATTTGTTTGGGCCTACATTGCTTTTCTCTTTGTCATTTTTATTATTGATTTTTCTAACATCTCTCCTCTCTTGTCCAGATTCCATCCCATCTTCTACTGCAACTATAATACTATCCATCAATTTCATAGTGCCATATACTTCAACATAATGTCTTGTGTATGCCCGCCTCTCCCTTGATTTTGTAAATTTGTTAGTGAAAAGAGTCTTACCCACCACACTCCCTATGCAATTTGAAGGGTCATAATTGTTGCAAAACCTTCCTATCAAAAGAGGGAAAGCAAGGGTTGGACTTTAGAATGAGTCACATTGAGATTGCCTCTATCATCCCAAACGCCTATGCTGAATTGCCATATTATGTTATGTCTAGGGAAGTTTGTTGTCCTCATAGAGCTCTGTGTGTGTGTGAAGAGTTATCATACCAGTACCAAGCAATGCATGACATGATGCTTGAAAAAGGGTTTTTCAGTCATTATCAGCTCAAGTACATGAGAGTACTGCATGAAAACAATATATAAGTTTTTGTCCTTGTGTTGTCTTATGGTTTTTCGTTAATACATTATGTTTAAGTGCTTAAGCTAATTATTGATGTTTCTAGTAAATACACATGGGTCAAACCATCAAAGGAAAGTGTTACATTAATATGTATGAATTTTTTAAAGTACCAACGCCACTCAGTATGAATAGAGAGATATCTCGCAACTGATCACCACATCACAAGATGACTAAACGAGGGTATATATTTTAATAAATGCATATGTATGAATATCCTGAATACCCTCCTTTGTGCGGACCTATGTGCATTATTTATTAAACATCCTTTGTATGGTGTTACATCACACATGTTGATTGTTATAAGTACGATATCTCTTCAATCTGATTAGAGATTGTTGGAAAGTGTCCTGAATTCAGTTCGCTTCAGTACGTCTTAGCCGAGAGATACGTGTGCCAACGAGAGTCTTTTAGAAAAGTGGGTCTTTAATTTGGGGTTACTAAACTACTTAAGGATTTACGATTTCCTTATAAGAGACATTTTTTGGTTTGTACGGTTACAAAAGATTGTGGATAAAGAGAGACTTTGTGAAAAAGACAAGAATACATTTGTGAGTGGAGAGTTCTTTTGGGTTTTGCCTTTGGTTTTGGGAACTTGCCATTATGTATTTTGTAATCTTTTTGTTCTCTGTTTTAGTGGAAGTTATTGACCATCTTCGCCTCTAGATGTAGGAAATCTTGTCAAACCACGTTAAATATTGTGTTGCATGATTTTTCTTTGCCGTTTACTATTTTTTCACATCGCATACTTGAATTCGATTCGTGTTTGTTCCACTATGTTATTTTGGCACAACAAATTGGTATCAGAGCTGAAGATTAGAGTTAAGGGTTGATGATTCTTTGCTTTAGAGATTTTTTGATGATAGCTATAAGGTTCTAGGTTGAGAAGTTCAATTGAAAGAACAGTTTTGGCTTATGGAAAGTTAAGGTTGGAGACCTACTGATTCAGCAGGGTTTGCATAAGACATTGAAAATGAGGCCTATTGGGATATTGAAAAGCAACTGAGAGGATTATGATTTGAAGGCTAGGAGTGCAATTTGTTTGCGCCTTACGGATAAGGTGTTGTACAATATTCTGAATAAAGATTTTGCAGCAAAGCTTTGGTTAAAGCTTGAAAGTTTTTGCATGACGAAATCCTGTAAGAATCATCTCTATCTTAAGCAGAAACTCTATACCCTGTAGATACGAGAAGGTATAGGTATTTCTAAACATTTTAATGAGTTTAATAAGATTTTTTGTAAGTTGACAAGTATTGGGTTGAACCCTAAGAAAGAAGATAAGGCCATAATCCTTTTGTCTTCACTTCTTTCATCATATGAGCATCTCGTAAAAACTCTGCTCTATGGAAAGGATTCTATTGATTTAGAGGAGGTAACAACATCCCTTCTTTCAAATGAGAGAAGAAAAAAAAAAGCTCTAATGGTGAGGTTTAAGTTGAGGCTAAGGGCATGGTTATTCGTGGGAAGACAAAGGGAAAGAGATTTGGTAGATCCCATTAGGATTTTAAGTGTCACTATTTCCATAAGAAATGATACATTAAGGCTAATTATCCTATGCTCAAAGAAAAGAAGGAGAATTTTAAATCCTCAAATGCGACTGACATTACAGAGAAAGATTTAGATAAGGGCATTGTTTTTTCTATCACCATTAGTGATGATGATTTTTAAGATGTTTGGGTTCTTAATCCGGGTTATCCTTATCATATGTGTCCTAATAGGGATGCATTTTCTACCTGCATGTCCATTGAAGGTGGAGTTATCTTAATGAGTAATGGTATGCCATGCAAGATTTTGGGGATAGGTATAGTCAAAATCAAGATGCATGATAGAGTTCTAAGAATATTGACATGTATTCAACATGTTCTTAATTTGAAGAGAAACTTTATTTCTTTGGGTGAGTTAGATTCTGTAGGGTGTACAACCTTTGTGGAAAACGAATCTATGAGGATTCTTCGGGGTGCCCGAGTTGCTTTTAAAGTAAGAAAGGTTGGGAACCTTTATATGCTACTCGGGAACATCGTTCAAGGTGGAGCAGTTTTGTTTTCTGCACCATATTTGGGAATACTCTGTACACAGTCATGGCGTAGGCAAATGAGTTACATGTATGTAAGAAGTTTGATATATTTGAACAAGTGAGGTGGTTTGGTCTATGGTGAGAAGTTTAGGTTTTAGAGCCGTGTGTTCATGGAAAGCAATATGGAAGTATTACTTTTGGTAATTCTATTTTGCTGTGTCCAAGCAAACAGGTTATGAAAAACAGAGATTCGAGGGTTCATTTGGATGTGGATTTGGAGTGTGGTACTCTTATTTCTTTAGGATGTGAGGATGCTGTTTTAGACTCATTAAGGTTCCAGATGTTTAGTAGCACAGAAGTGTACCCAACTTGGACATTAGCCCTGTAGTTAGAGACAGGTTTGAAGACATGGTTGTAAATGCATTTAGTGTTGACTACGTCGACAAAGCCTGATTTGGTGATTGAGTTCAAGGATATATTATACTATATCAGTTTGAAAGAGAATTGATTGAGTAACCTTCGGGGTTTGGTGGAGAAGATGATTGAGGAGCTTCATTCTGTTTGGTTTGGTGGAATTGAAACCAAGGTGGAGATTTGTTAGAAAGTGTCTTGAATTCAGCCTGCTTTAGCATGTCTCAGCCGAGAGACGTATGCCAACGAGAGTGTTTTAGAAAAGTGGGTCTTTAATTTGGAGTTATTAAACTACTTAAGGATTTAGGGTTTCTTTATAAGAGAAGTTTTGTGGTTTTTGCAGCTGCGGAAGATTGTAGGAAAAGACACTTAGTGAGAGAGACAAGAACATATTTGTGGGTGGAGAGTTCTTTGGCGTTTTGCTTTTGATTTTGGGAATTCTCCATTGTGTGTTTTGTATTCTCTTTGTTCTTTGTTTTAGTGGAAGTTATTGATCATCTTCACTTGTGAATGTAGGCATCCCTGTAGTTAGAGACAGGTTTGAAGACATGGTTGTGAATGCATTTAGTGTTGACCATGTCGACAAAGCCTGATTTGGTGATTGAGTTCAAGGATGTATTGTACTCTATCAGTTTAAAAGAGGAATGATTGAGTAACCTTCGGGGTTTGGTGGAAAAGATGATTGAGGAGCTTCGTTCTGTTTGGTTTGGTGGAATTGAAGCCAAGGTGGAGATTTGTTAGAAAGTGTCTTGAATTCAGCCTGCTTCAACACGTCTTAGCCGAGAGACGTATGCTAGCGAGAGTCTTTTAGAAAAGTGGGTCTTTAATTTGGAGTTATTAAACCACTTAAGGATTTAGGGTTTCTTTATAAGAGATGTTTTGTGGTTTTTGCAGCTGTGGAAGATTGTAAGAAAAGAGACTTAGTGAGAGAGACAAGAAAATATTCGTGGGTGGAGAGTTCTTTTGGGTTTTGCTTTTGATTTTGGGAACTCGCCATTGTGTGTTTTGTATTCTCTTTATTCTTTGTTTTAGTGTAATTTATTGATCATCTTCACTTGTGGATGTAGGCAATCTTTCCGAATCACATTAAATATTGTGTTGCATGATTGTTCTCTGCCATTTACTATTTTCTGACATCGCATATTTGAATCCAATCTGTGTTTGTGCCGCTGTGCTATTTTGGCACAATAGAGATAATTCAAACCCAACACATGCCTCGGCAACTCAGCTAAAGAAAAATGTTCCAACTATGTCCCAAAAGAGAAAATCATGTACACTTTGAACTCCTCTGTCAACAAGCCTAGCTTTGCCAGCTCAGTTCTGGCTCGTTACAAGAAAACAAAGCTCACACTCGGCTTGTCAGAAGAAATTAAAAAACAAAACCATTGTCCCAACCACTTGGACTCAGTTATACGAATAATGTTATGTCAATTGACTCTATTTAGATCTATATTTGTCGTTAAATTACAAACTGTTATGTCTCTTCTTACATCTTTTATCCCGATCAATTTTAGCCTTCAATATATATATATATATATATATATATATATATATACATACTCACTAATTAGTAAACAATCTTAAATCAAAGCTTAGACTCGGCTCATTGACATCTATAGTCATGAACCTGTGATTCGGGAACCTACCACAGCCACAATATATATATATCGTAGATTGTTTATTTTCACTCATCAGCTCTAAACATTAAACTTCAATCAAATCAAAACCACTTTTGTGGTTGCAGATGATCCTCTCTCCTATGGTCTACTCAAGGATGACCAACAAACTTATTCCCCCCAAAAAAACAAAAAATCACCAACCGACTTTATGAATGGTTCAAAACAAGGAATTCTAACCTTCCACAAACTTTTAAATCACCAACATTACTTAGCGAGTAAGATTTACCAATTACCCATTATCTGCTGACTGTAACCTTCTTTACAGTTTTACAGGTGACACAGGTGACCACCACGTATACTTCATCATCCCCCCTCAAGTGAAGCCTGGGGCAAAAGGAGAAACTTGGCACGAAACTTTACAAATTTGGGAAGACAGGGGTTCAGTAAGAATATCAGCCTGTTGAGATTTGGATGGAACATAATGCATCGAGAGAATATTTTGTTGGATTTGTTCCTGAATATAGTGACAATCAACTTCAATGCGTTTCATCCTAGCATGAAATACCGAATACGACGCAAGAGCAATGGTAGACATGTTATCATACCATATAGTGGGAACACCCATAATAGGAAGCCACAACTCCTTGAAAAGCATAGTAAGCTAGCTTAGTTCAGTAGTAACCACTGCCAAGGCATGGTATTCAGCCTCTGTAGATGACCGTGAGACCGTTGGTTGCTTCTTAGATGTCCAGAGAATGTGGTTGTTCCCTAAATAGACACAATAGCCCGACATGGATTTGCGGTCTAACAAGTCTCCAGCCCAATTGGCGTCAGAGTATCCCTGTAACACAAGTGACCCGAATGTGTATGACAGAGCCAAGTGTCTGGTACCAGCAAGATACCGAAGTATACTCTTAAGAGCTTGAAGATGAGAAGCACATGGTTTATGCATGTATTGACATGTTGTATTGACTACGTATGTGATGTTGGGTCGAGTAATCATGATATACTATAATGCTCCAACTACATTTCTATAAAAATGTGGATCATCAAGTGGTTGATCAGCTATGAGACGTTGCTTCTTACTAGCTGTAGGGGTGGAGCTGGACTTGCAAGAAGCCATGTTGGCTTTGTGGAGAAGCTTAGTAATATAAGATTGTTGGGATAAAAGGAGACCCGAATCAGTATATGTTACATCAATACCAAGAAATTGTTTGAGTGGCCCGAGTAGACGCATTGCGAACTAAGAGTCAAGCTTCATAAAAAGAAACTTGATAAACACAGGGTCATTACCTGTTAAAAGAATGTCCTCAACGTAAACTAGCAGGATCGTGACTGATGATGGTGTATGCCAAATGAATAAGGAGTTGTCACAAAAACTCATTCGAAACCCATGAAGAGCAAGATAGCCAAACAAATGCGAATACCAAGCCTGGGGTGCCTGGCGTAAACCATAAATTTCACTCTTTAGTAAACAAACATGGTTTGGGTGAACAGGATCAGTGAAGCCTTGCGGTTATGCCATGTGAATTTGCTTCGAGATTTTCCCATGAAGAAATGCGTTCTTAATGTCTAATTGGTGAATGGGCCAGGCAAAAGTAAGATCTAGAGAGATAATTAAGCGAACCATAGTCATCTTTATGGTCGGGCTAAATGTTTCTTGGAAATCCAAACCAGGTTGTTGACTAAATCCGTTGGCAACAAGACGGGCCTTGTGACAGACTATCTTACCCTGAGAATCCTTTTTGAGACGGTAAATCTACTTGTAGGACAGTACCCTTTGATCAGCCGATGGAGGGACTAATATCCAAGTCCCTTAATTTGTTAAGGCCTAGAATTCTTCTTTCATGGCAGTACACCAGGGTAAGGATTGGGTAGCTTCTCTATAGGAGTGAGGTTCCGTATCAACCATGGTAGCGGCTTGAAGACAAAAGGGACTTTTTGATTTATAAATGCTGGACTTAGAGAGAGTTTGAATGGTAGTATCATTTAACTCGAGATTCAAGGACTGAGAACTATTATTAAAATTTAAATTCAAATCAACACTTTGGGTTTGTTGAGAATTAGGACCGTTAGAGAATATGGTGGAAGGAGCTGGAAACGCAAGTGATGGATCAAAACCAATGAGTGGCTATTCCGGAATGAGCGAGTTATGAGATACAGAAGTAGAAGACGCATAAGGGAAAACGGTTTCTCTAAATTGATCATGTCTACTGGTGTAAACATTACCAAACGCAGGATCCAAACACCGATAAGCTTTGGTATGAAGTATAACCGATAAATACACATGGTGTAGATCGGGGTTGGACGAATTATAGGGCTGAAGCCATGGATAGCAGAGGCTCCCAAAGACTCTTAAGAACGAATAATCCGGAAGACGATGAAAAAGTTCGGAGAAAGGAGACTCACCATTTAAAGTTGGAGTAGGCATCCGGTTGATCAAATAAATGGCCGTTAAAGCTGCTTTGTCCCAGTACTCCAGAGGAATTTTTGCAGTTTGAACAAGAGCGATCACTGATTCTATGACATGCCGATGTTTACGCTCGACAACCTCATTTTGCTAAGGGGTGTAAGGACTCACTACTTGATGAACAATTCCTTTCTTTGAACATAGCTTTTTGAAGGCAGAGTTGACGAACTCGCCCCCACCATCAGTCCTAAGTGTTTTTATCGTTGTGGATAATAAATTCTCTGCTTGTTGTTGAAAGTTAGCAAATACTGAGAAAACATTAAATTTATTCTTTAATAGAAATAACCATGAAAAACGAGAATGATCATCAACTAACAAGAGGTAATATCTAAATCCAGATGGTGTAACGGTCTTAGCTGGACCCCAACGTCGGCATGAACAAGCTGTAAAGGAAAATCACTATTATTTACAGACAAAGGTAGTTGAAACCGATGTGCTTTAGCTATATCATAGGAATTACAATTGTGGGTTTTATTACAAGGAAGTTTCAAATAATGAAAAACAGTATTTAAAGTTTGAATTGCCAGGTGCCCCATCCAATTGTGCCAAATAGAGACCACTTGGCTTTTACTATGGTAAGCAACAGGTGACGGTCGAGGCATGGTGCAGGTTGGTACTGGGTACATACCGGATGAACTGAACCCGTTAATTGAAGCTTCTTCGTATGTTTGTCCTGAACAAACACATTTGCAGCATCGAAGCATACCAAGCAATTGTTATCATGCTCAAGACGATTTATAGATATTAAATTTGCTGAGACTTGGGGAACATGCAAGACATTATGTAATTTAAAATCATGTAACTCTGTGGAAAGCGTACCTGAGCTAGTATGTTGTATTGGTAATGCTTCACCATTACCCATTGTTACCTTATCAGTTCCCTTATACGGTGAATGAAGTGAAAGATTAGAAAGATCAACTATCAAGTGGTTATTGGCTCCACTGTCAAAGAACCGAGGATGATCGACTTTATCTTTGCCAAGATTAGTAGCACCGTGAGAAGCTTCCTGAGTGTGAAACGTTAGGGCTGATGTATAAGCAGACATGTATACAGGAGAATAAGTGTAATGTAATTGAGTCGATGGAGGTGAAGGAGAACTGGACACATATGAAAGATATAAACCATGTGCCAAGTAGGCTGCCGGTGGTAGTACGGGACATTGAACTATTAACGGACCAGACACTTGATATTGAAAATTTGCAGGTTGGTTTATAGGAAAAGAATTAGGCCTCTGGAACGTGGGATCCATTCGATTATAGCATTCATAAGCAGAGTGGACCTGCTTTTTACATATTTGACAAAATAGCTTAGGCCTCCCGAATTGACCGCGTCCACGGTCGCGTCCTCTTCCACCCTTATTCTCAGGATTCTGAGCATAAGTTGTTGTTGTATAGGATTCTGTGTTGTCTTTCTTTTGAGACGCCACAAAGGCAGAAGGTGCAAACTAAGAGTCCTGAGGAGAGCTCAAGGAGGTAGACTTCAACTACTGGTCTTCTATAAGCAAGAGTTCCTGAAGATCCGGCACTGAGATCGGAGTAGATTTGGCTTGAATAGCGGTTTTGAGGGAGTTGTATTAAGCCAGAAGACTGTTTAGAATGCACAGAATTATGTCTTCTTCCTCAAGGGGAGAAGACACTGAGACAAGCATATCTATCACCTTCTTTAACTGTTCAAGATAGTCAGACATTGACAACGTCCCTTTCTTGAAGTTTTGTAACTTTCTCTTGAGTCGAAGAATGTTCATCCTAGACATTGAAGAAAACTTATGTCCAAGAGCAGACCATGCTTCTTTTGTTGATTGAAAGTGGAGGATGTAGGGCAGCACGACTTCTATTACAGATGCAAATATGCAGCTCAATAGTTGCTTATCCAGAAGTTCCCACTCAAGAAACTCCAGGTTTTGAACCAGGTGTCCATCTAAGTTGAGTATTCGTTCAGGAGGTGGTTCAGAGATCAAGAGATGATGGAGCCTATGAGCTTTAACCGCAATTAGGAATTGAGATTTTCACATTAAAAAATTTTCGGTAGAAAGCTTCATAGTAACTACAGCAGAGAAGTTTGCAAGATTAACAGACAAAGAACCAAAAGTTGAGACGGATGAAGATATCATCAAACCAAAAGTGGAAGATGAACTTGAAGCACCAGAAGATGTAGATCCGGCTTTATCGCTTGTGTTTATAGCAGGAGCGGTTCCGGCCATTTGAGACTTGCTTTGTGGTAGATCTGACGCTTGAAATGAGAGAAGAAACTGTGTTGTGCTTATAGATTTGAACATAATCACCTAAGAGAGCTTTGAGTAGCTAATGGCGATGAAGGATCACATCCTGAGCCTTGCAAACTCTGATACCATGAAGAGATCTTGAAAATCAAGTAAGAACAGATTAGAGAGAGAGAGAGAGGGACAGAGAAAGAGAGAGTAGCAACAGATCAAGGCGAAGAGAAACGAAAAAGATGATGGCTAGCGCACCAGAAGTGCCTACCTCTCGTTCTTTATATAGAATCTCCTGTAACAACTTTACATAACAGATTCTCTTTCATAACTAAACCTATTCTTTACAACTATACATAGAGATAACTACAAACTAATTCTTGTTTTTGTAGTTTTACAGGTGACACGGGTGACCGCCACGTATACTTCATCAGCTCAAGTCCAAAACTACTTCCGCTAAGCCATAGAAATCATGAGGAATCCCCATGCACAACACCAATGTGGTGTTTCCCACCTTGATGTGCATACCACCCTTGGGCTTAGCAATGCCCACAAAAGATGGCACTACGCTTTCATTGTCACATTCTATTGGGTTTGTATCTAGAATTATGATAGCTAGAAGTGTGAAGTTGACTAGAATTCTGAAAGCTCAATAAATCAAAACATAATAAAGCACTATAGTTTTCTAAGCTGAAGATGTTAAAAGGTTTTTCTTAACTGTTAGAGTTAATAAGGACCTTTAAATTCCTAAACTGATGTGTCTTTTATGAAGCTTTAATTTAGATGAGTTTTTATTTTGGTGTTTATTGTAATAGAGAAGGAGATGAAAGGTCTTGTAAATTACACTTTATATGTCTATATATATAGAGGCTTTGTAAGGTGTTTCAGTCAAGTAAAAAAAGGTGGAAGAGAAAGTAAAGAAGAATTCCTCCACTCTCCTCTAGTCTTGTCTCTTAGTAGTAGAGAGAAATTGAGGTGACTAGTTTGTAAACTAGCTCTCCTACACAAACAGAGCCACTTCTAACCAATGTCATGTGGAGGTATCTCACGGCTCAAGCACTATATCAAACAGCCATCATCTTGACCCTACAGCTCAAAGGTAAGTCTATTTTTTGTGTAAATGAGAACATTAAGGGCACCATGATTTTTAGTACTTTCATCTTATGCCAAGTTTTCAATGGGTTCAATGCAAGGAACATAGAGAAGAAGAATGTTTTTAAGGTAATTCATAAGAACTATTTGTTTTTGTGGATTGTGAGGATAACCATCATTCTTCTTCAGGTGGTGATGGTGGAATTTCTAAGTAGGTTTCCAAACACGGAGAGGTTAGATTTGGGGCAATGGGTTGTATGCCTTGAAATTGTAACCATATCTTGGCCAAATGATTGGGTTGCCGAGTGGATACTGGTATACTAGATAAACCAATTCATAGCCTTCTCAAGTGGTAGAACTACAAATTAGATATAGTGATCATTATTAGTATTTTTGTCCTCTTTAGTTATTTGTTTCATTATGAAGGACTGTACCCTTGTATATATGTTTTTTAAAGGTTTATTGTTCAGCTTCAAGCCTTTAACTCTTGTAAATACTAATTAATAGAAATTATGGTTCTTGAAGGCAACTGTGTTGTTTAAACTGGAAGGAAATTCTGTCAAAGAAAACTAATGGTTAAACACAAAAGGTGGGTGATTGGGATACTTAATACCTTCCATAATCGCAATAAAACAACTTATCCTGTCATTTGGAGAACATGCCAGTTTTAGAAGTTAGTATACTAGACCCTAGGGTCTAGGCTAGGCTTCCTTGAGAAAGGAAGCCGATGTCCAACTCTATCGAAAAATCCGAATTGATGGCAACTCCCAAAAACCTAGCATTAGCCAATCATATGACCAATCATTATCACTCCCCTCTCAAATCCCCATCTCTCCTCTCGAGACACCAGAGGGGATGAGAGAAATACCCACAATGGTGAAGTTGGGGCAAGAGCCAAGAAACTCATGGGGAGGAGAGGTGGAGGTGCGAGCCTTTCCCTAATCTTCTTGTGATGCCCACACATTGGAAACTAGACTCATAGAGATTTTCAATGGTGTATAGATTGAATACTAATTTGCATGGAGTTGGTATAGGATTACCTCGAAAGTTATCCCAAAACTGTTAATTGAGATTGTTTCAAAACTTCAGCAAGTTGATGTTCTGTTTAGTAGAAGTGTCATGGATACTCCGGTTAGATATCGGCAATAGTAATTATCATGTTGCCTTCTAACATATGAAACGAATTGGTCATGAGGGACCAAAGGAGTGAGAAAGCTTAAAGGAGAGGCTAATTAAAGGGGGTGTCATGTTGAGATGCCAATATGCCAATCATGGTCAGCTTTGTACCAAGACTCCATTGTCATTCTCTCAGCCCAATCATCTCAGTTGAGGGAAATTCACGCACGTTGATACAAAGGGAGGCATGCGTCATCAACGGAGACATAGTAGGGCAAGTCTTGGTGACCCTTATTGAAAAAAAATGGCCCTAATGCATACTCTGGGACTCGAACAACGCTGGAAGAAGAAGAACCAGCACCATCGTGGACACTGGGCACCGGAATGGTTGACTGGGAGGCTCCCATATTTTCAAAAAAATTCTATGTTTTCATTTCTTTGCTTTCACGAAAGGAGGAAGAAGATGAACAGGCGAGACGAAAACAAAGATATAAGGGAATGAGCTGGTTTTGGATTTTTAAAAGATGAGAGGACCTTTTGGCACGTACACACGAGGTGTTCAGTTTTCGTTTAACACATACGGGGGCATTTGTTTACCTGACCTTTTGAATTTGGCTAGTAACAGAGCGACACGTGGATGTTTTCAACAGTAAACCAAGAAAAAAAAAGGTTGTACTAGATGACTGACACGTATCCTGATGAGCTAGACTCAATAATGTGGGCATTCAGTTATTTCGGAAGACCAGACATGGGCCGTGACAATTTCTACTGTTGTAGCGGGTAACTGATTCCACGAGCCAAAACGTTTTTCTGCATCACCAGTAGTTGTTATAGAAGCTAACTAAACTCGAGATAATCAAAGTGAGGGCCACGGAACTGGGAATTAAAAATGGCAACTACTCCTAAATCTAAGGAAATCGTTTATGCAACTCCGGAAGGTTGGGAATTAATCCGTTGAAGTATAAAAAAGGATGTAAGAAGACATCACTAGGATCTCTCCACACACATCAGTCTTATTTTATTCATTTATCTTAGGCATAGTCGTACTTTACTGTAATCTGGGTTCCTGTACTTGACATTGCGATTCGATCAAGTGTTCATGTTCGGGATTCATTGTAACGGCTTCATTGATTAATAATGCAAGTCAGTTTATTGATTTTCAATTACTTGTTTGCATTTACCTGCATCTATTTTCTTCACATATTTTCTCCGTTATTGTTGTTTTCGCCAAAGTCCTCTTGATTGAGGCAGTACCGAACGGTCTCGACTGTGATTATCTCACACGAGACCCATAAATTTGGGAAAAGAGGCAAACACACCCTTAGGATTTCTTGACCGTAGAACCATCCTGCGACAGCTTACGGTGCATATGTACCTAAAAAATTGAAAATCACCCAAATTTTTTTTGGCGCATGATATTGCAAGACGTCTTGCAAGTTGGAGAGGATCCGGGCAGTCTTATAGGAGTGGAAAAAGTTCACTAAGAATTGGTTTCAAACTCTTCCCAGCGGTAAGGATCCTGTCCGGCCTCCTTAGTGCCTGTTATGACCTGTCTGGCCTAACAGGCCAACATGTGACCGAAAAAAAGGAGGCCTGTTTTTTCAGTAACTGCTTTTTTCAATCGGTGACGTGTTGGCCTGTTAGGCCAGACAGGCCATAAGGGCTGGGAGTGTATGTGTGTGTGGGTGTGGGTTGGGGGGGGGGGGGGAAAGTCG
>JAOXJP010263143.1:0-35406 GCA_025762735.1 Platanus orientalis
CTTAGAGCCTTGTTAATCTCATTTTGTAAAAGATTTTGATTGTTCAATTCTGAATTTGAATCGTTTTAAGTTCTTAAAAGCTTATTTTTTAAATAAAAAATTATTTTGTATTAACACAACTAAACTATTGTTTTATTTTTATTCTTTAGGTTCCTAGAACTCCATTGATTCTATTTTGCAAAGATTTTAATTCTTTTTTAATCAAATTTGAGTCATTCTTCAAGGATTTTGGTTTTGCCTAAAGTTCTAAAACATGGTTTTAAAAGAAATAAAATAATTTTACAAAACATGATATAAAAGTAATTTGTCTTCAATTCTACAAGATTTATTGAGTTGAATCATCCGTTTTGAATCTGTTTTGTATGATTAATACATGTAGAACTATGTTTTTAATAGAAAATCAAGAGTTTTAAAAATATATTTTATTCTAAAAATTGTAAAAGCTATTTTAAGAATTGTTTTGATATTTTAAATAATATTAGAGGTAATGATCTACTGAATTACAAGAAGTTATATGTCAAATTCTTTGATTTATTCTTAGTATTCTTAAATCTTATTTTATAAGGAAAAGTACGGATTTTTACATCCAACCATTAGGAATTTTCAAGAGTACTATTTTGGACAGATTTGATATGCTTTTAAAAACATGTTTTATATATTGTGCCTAGTTGGATCAAGCATGTTCTTATATGTTATTTTGATTTAAGTAATGTAAAAGATTGTATATGTTGCTTATATAAACTATATGATTTGATTGAAACTATAAGAGAATGATATGTACTGTTAGAAAATCACCTTGCCTATCAAGGAGAATTATTGATGGAACCTATCTCACCTAGGTATAATCAGTGTGAACTATTATGGATTCTTACTGCTTGCCACATAGGAGGTAGTAATAACCCTTCTCACCTAGGTATAATTGGTGTGAACTGGACCCTTCTCACCGGTGTTTAAATGGTGAGAACTGTTATATGTTCTGATTTTATAGCAGATATATATTATGTTATATTCTGTTTCATTCTGGCTATGATATCAAATATAATTTGATTGATTCCATTCTATAAATGTATAGGTATATGTTATCAATGATTTTTGTTTTGTACGTGAAACTATAATTTTTATTAAATGTTTAGGAATGTATAAGATTGATTGATGAAG
Source organism: Platanus orientalis (assembly GCA_025762735.1). NCBI lineage: Eukaryota > Viridiplantae > Streptophyta > Magnoliopsida > Proteales > Platanaceae > Platanus > Platanus orientalis. Next base: position 1,159 of record JAOXJP010263143.1, read on the forward strand.
TGTTATGTATATTGAATTATAAATATAAAAGTATCTGTTTAGTTTCTGAAAATCATGCTAAGACATGATCCACTATTTCCTTAGTTTACTATTTTGTTGCTAAGTATGTGAAACTTACCCCAATCTAACACCACAAATGATGAGGAGATCACAGAGTAATGGTTCCAAATAGAGACAATTATAGACTAGACACTTGTTTATTTCAGTTATTTGGATTAGACACTTTATTTTTTCAGTTTAAATTTTAAGGAATGTAATAAATAATAGATTTTTAGTATTTGATTTCAGTTGATGGATTTGATTATATCGGACTATCTATTTAAATTGAATGGGAATGTTAGGAATTTTTTATTGATTATTCACAAGATTATGGTTCACGAGTCATGGGATTTTTTGTAGGGTAAACTTATGGGAATGTGATTAATATGTGTTCATTGAAAAGTGATTGATGAATTATTTCACTATGTATGAATGTAAAGAAAACGAAAAATTTATATAAGTTAAGAATGAATGAAAAGTGAAGTGATGTGTTAATGTCACGTGCCAAAATTCTTGGCCTTACTGGTATGGGTTTTAGGGTGCGACATGCGAAGCGTCTTGAACATGTATAAATAAGAAGAGTGTTAAGTAAATTTACACTTTGGAGTCTCATTTAGGGATGGGGTTTCAAGGTGTTACAGTTTGGTATCAAAGCCCAAGGTTTAAGATTTTGTAAATTACTAAAGCATAGAATTTGAGTTTCAAGTTCAAGTTTTTGGATTTAGAAGAATATAGAAGAATTAGAAAACATAGTGACTTAGGAAATAGTGGAAGGATTATGATTGATCTGATTTTTGGAATACCAAGTTATAAGATTGATTTATGTTACTTTGATGATAATGTGATAGTTGATAAATGATTTGATTATTTGAAGATCAAAATTGAAAAAGTTAATCAAAGTAACATAACGGAAGTGTAGAGAGAAGTAAGATTTTGATTTCTTTTTTTTGTTGGTTGATTTTTCCCTTAGACTAAATATTCTTTTTTATTGTGTGATGTTTAAGACCATGTGTGTGCATTGTTTGGAAACCGTAGACTTAGCAAAATGACCTCACACAGAAAACATAGTGCTATCCCCTCACTAGGTCACATCAATAGGTGAATCAATTCTATTTTGATCCTTGCAACTAAGTTTGAGACAATGTTATCCCCTCAATAGGATTATAATAGGTGTGATTAGGTACCGCACTCATCGGGTCACATTAATAGGTGTGAACAAGTACCAATCTCCAGGTCACATTAATAGGTGAAATCTATTACCAATTATTTTCTATTAGTTATATGCTATCTGCTCACAACACATATGTGTGAGGTCTCAATTATATGTATTCTAATTTTAGTTTAGTTTCTGTATTTAGTAATTTAGTTCAGTTTTGCATGTAGATTTCAGTTTGATATTTCAGTTCAATATCTCGGTTTAGTTTATGTACTCTAATTTTAGTTTTGATTTAAAAGAGTTATTCTCAATATAAATATATATATATATATATATTAATTATTTATGTATTTAGATATTTTAAGACATTTTATTCAATTTAATATTAGTTTCAAATTTTATTATGAGAAAGTTTTATTTCAATTGATTAGTTGTAATTCATTAGTTTTGGATTTCAATTAGTTGACGAAAACTTAATTATTAAGTTGATTTTTTTAGTTAAATGTTAGACTATAGACTTTTTTAGCATATCAGACATGTGTTAATAGGAATGGAATGTCAGGCTTATGGTTATGGAGTGGTATATGGTTAGATGTTTAATTCTATTGTGTATTGTATGGTACATGTACGAATGTCAAGGACAAAAATTTATATGCAAACTTATAGTTAAGAATGAAATGGATTAATGTCACATGTTGAAATTCATAGGTCAATTAGTATGGGTTTCAAGGCACGATAGAGTTGGTATCAGAGCTCTAGGATTTAAGTTCTAGGGAAAACTAGAATGTTATAGGATGAAACATTAGAATGAGATTCTAGAGGCATACTAGAACATATGATGGTATGATATGATTTAGATAAAGTCTTAACATATTTAAGGATTATTTTATGAAGCCTTACATTAAGTTTACTTTATGATTTTAGGAAGAGATGCTGCTTGATCTGCTCGTCTGTTTGCTCAAGTTGAACTGGAAGACCTCATGGAAGAGCTTAGATCTATGAGGAACCTCGTTGAGGTTATGGAAAGACATATGACTATAAGAGATAGGCATGTGGAACATGGGAACTATACACTTGAGCAGTTTTGAAGGATGAGGCCATCCAAATTTTGTGGGACCCTAGATCTGATGATAGCGAAAGCTTGGTTAATGCAACTTGAGAATATATTTGGTGTGATATTTTACACTGAAGCAAATAAAACTTCCTTCACTATCTCTATGTTGAAGGAGGAAGCTGAGCATTAGTGGAGCATCACCTGAGGAATGCTTCCCTTATAGGAGGGTGAGCCACTTACTTGGGATGGGTTTGAATGGACCTTTTGAGATAATTATTTTACGCAGAGCACTAGGGAGGCAAAGGAAGCAGAAATTTTGAGCTTGATCCAGGGGAACCAAACAATCTTACAATACAAGGCCAAATTTATGAAACTAATGAGGTTTGCTCCCCTTATTTTTAGGGGAAGAGGAGAGGAAGGCTATGAAATTAAAAACAAGGCCTACGTCCTAGTATTATGACGTAGATGGAAGTAGTGAGGATGAGGAATTTTGATGAAGTTGTAGACACTGCCATGATGCTATAGTGAGAGTGTACAAAGGTCTAATAGTTCAAAGACCAAAGCAAGAAGAGTCCAAGTTAGGAAGGATTTAGAAAGGGAAATGGAAATGCTAAGATATTCAAAAATAAAATGTTGACTGAAAGAGAGACCAAGACCCAATACCAGTAAGATAATGTCGCTTGTCCTAAATGTGGAAAGATGCACATAGGTGTTTGCCACTGCGAGTTAGAAGCTTGTTTCTAATGTGGAAAGGTTGATCACCAGATTAAAGACTATCCCTCCATGAAGACTAATCAAATTTTACCAATGAGAAACCAAGGCTAAAAGTATAAGGGCATGTCTATGTGATTATAGAGAATGATGTAGAGCTGTCCAACACCATGGTGATAGGTAATATACATTTATTTTATCAAGATGCTACAGTACTTATTGATCGAAGATCCACACACTCTTTTGTGTCTAGTAGTTTTATGGAACATTATAATGCTACCTTGGAACCATTATATTATGAGTTAGCTATATCCACTCCTCTTGGCAAGACTATGATTGCTGAGTTGATGTACAAGTCATGTGTAGTGATTAAGATTGGGGAAAGGGAAATGATGACAAACTTGATTTTACTAGAGATGCATGAGTTTGATGTAATCCTAGGCATGGATTAGTTGGCTGCCCATCATGCCACTATGAATTGTTATAGCAAGTGTATCTCCAATTAGTCAGAGGTTGTGTTTAAGGGAACACAAAGTTTTTCCAATATTATTTGTGCCATTCGAGCAGAAAGATTGTTGCATAAAGGTGGGATAGGGTATGTACCTTACATACTAGATGATCAGAAAGATGAAGTGAAGATTGGAGATATATCTATTGTTAGAGATTCTGGTGATGTGTTTCCAAGAGAACTTCCCGGTCTACCACTAGATAGGGAGATTGAATTTGTTATTGAGTTAGTAGAAGGCACTAAGCCTATTTCTATGGCATTATATCATTTAGTGCCAGTAGAACTAAAAGAGCTTAAGGTGCAATTGCAAGACTTGATAAATCGAGGTTTCATCCTCCTTAGTGTTTTGTCATGGGGTGCACCAGTGTTTTTTGTAAAGAAGAAGATTGGAACAATGAGGTTATGTATTGATTATAGGCACTTGAACAAGGTGATCGTGAAGAAAAAATATTCATGTCCTTGACAATATTTTTGATCAATTGTAAGGTGCTAGGGTCTTCTCCAAGATTGACCTTAGGTATAGTTACCATCTGCTTCAGATTAAGAAGGATGATATACCTAAGACCGCTCTTTGCACCTAGTATGGACAATATGAATTTCTAGTCATGCTGTTTGGATTGCCAAATGCACTTGCAATGTTCATGGATTTGATGAATAGGGTGTTTAGACCGTATCTAGACCAGTTCATTATAGTGTTCATTGATGATATCTTGGTTTACTCAAAAAGATCGGAGGAACATGAAGAACATCTGAGGATTACACTACAAACTTTAAGACACCATAAATTATATACCAAATGTACAATTGTGAATTTTGGTTGGATAAGGTGGTTTTCTTAGGACATGTAATATTAAAAGATGGAATCTACATGGATCCCAAGAAAGTAGAGGCTGTGGTCAATTGGTCTAGACCTATGAACGTATCTAAGATTCATAGCCTTTTGGACCTGGCTGGTTATTAGAAGCGATTTGTTGATGGATTTTCTAACATAGCTGAACCTTTGAATAAGCTTACACAAAAGAATACCAAGTTTGATTGGAATAAAGCATGTGAGAATAGTTTCCAAGCATTAGAGGATCATTTGGTTTTGGCCCCGGTCCTTACATTACCATTAAGTTATGGAAAATATGTGATCTACACTAATGTATCTAGAAAAGGTTTAATTTGTAAACTGATGTAAGATGGGAAGGTGATTGCCTACATGTTAAGACAACTTAAACTTTATGAGAAAAATTATCTAACTCATGATCTAGAGTTAGCTATAGTTGTATTTGCACTAAAAATATGGAGACCTTACATGTATTGAGAAGTTTATGAGATTTACACAGGTCACAAGATTTTGAAGTATTTGTTTTCTTGGAAGGATCTGAATTTGAGGCATAGAAGATGGCTTGAGTTGATTAAGGATTATGATTGTATGATGTTGTATCATCTCGATAAAGCCAATGTGGTAGCAAATGCATCGAGTCATAAATCTTCAGGGAATTAAGCATGTATAGTAACACACCTTAGGGTGCATCATGTAGCATCCCTCATATACTTGCACATATTTTGCACATATTTTGTAACACCCTGCACATGTTCGCACATATTTTGTACATGTGTTTCACACATCTCTTACATATATCGTACACTTAGAGTGATCTAAACGCATGAGTATTGACCTGTAAACTTGAGAAACTTTAGAGACATTAGTAAAAATTTAGAAAGTATTAGTGATCAAATTAGTTGTCATAAGAAACACATGGAAGTCTAATTTTCAATGCAATAAACAACATCCGAATCGGAGTCTGAACGAGAAAGATATAATCATTTAAGTACGTGAGATGCAAAATGAAAAAAATTGGAAAGAAATCTGGGCCCTAGCCCTATCGATCAAGGAAGGCCCAATCTATCTGGCTAAGGGATCCCGATCAATTGGCCTTGGAAAGATATTGTAATGTTTGTGACCTAATTCGACATAAAAACACTACATAAGGATCAAAGAGCAAGAAGAAGAGAAAATGAAGAGAATAGCTAGGTTTTACAAGGGATTTTGGGATCTTATGAAGAATGCAAAGCTTAAGAATGAATCTACAAGTAAAGAAGTAAGAACATAGTTAAACTATGGTTGTTTTCAATTCCTAGGTTCTTATGAACTCTATTGATCTCATTTTTGAAAGTATTGCAATCGTTTTGTTCCAGTTTTGGTTTACCTAAATTTCTTAAAACATTATTTTTGAAAGAGATAAATTGAATCAGTAAGAACATAAGTAATTAATGGTTTGTTTTGAATTCCTTAGGATCCTATAGTGTTGTAATCTCTGTTTCGAATCCGTTTTGCATTGATACTATATGTAGAATTATGTTTTGAAGAAAAATCAAGAGTTTTGAAAGGGAATTTTATTCTTAAATGTAAGATAGCTAATCTATGATTTACTTCGAACTTGTTTATATTTTTAAAAGTATTTGTTTACTGATTTATAAAGAAACCTACATGTTTTACTTTAGTTTGTCTTTTATACCATTGTTAATGATTTCAAAAGGAGTAATGTTTATGGACAGATTTGTAATGTTTTAAAAAGATCAACTAAAGTTTATGCTTAGGAGGATCAAGAAATTTTTGTTATGTTTATTTTGAATTAGTTTACTATAAAGAACTTTGTAAAAGATAGTTATGTTTTGAAGAAAACTCATATTTGCTTGATTCTGAGTTTATATTTTGAAAAGAGAAATCTTCAGTATGATTGTCAAATTTTTCAAAAATCTATAGAGCCATGTGCTTATGTTGGGTTAGGATTCTTGTTTTTATTTTGATTTAAAGCAATATTTAAAATGATAGTAAGTTCAGTTTGAAAGAATCTTTTTCAAATTTCCTTGATATTTGTTTGGTTTCTCTATGAAAAACAAAGTTGTGTGAAATATTATATGTTATGTTCTATTATGAATAGGATATGATATCCCTTGTGGGTTATATATGTGATATTTGTTCAGTATATGTCTAGAAGTGTATATAGTTATGAGAGGAATTGTCCCACATGAAATTAGACATGGTAGGAGTTGTCCCACTTGCAATTAGACATGGAAGGAGTTATCCCACTTGCATTTAGTTTTGGGAAGTGTTGTCTCACATGTGTATGCTCTCATGGGAATGTAGGTGCGAACTATTTTGGTCCTTTTCACTGGGGTATAAATTGTGCAAACTATTACATGTAAAGGACTTAATACTATGTCCAGTTATATATTTCAGTTTAGTTATGTGTTACAGTTCAGTTATATATTTCTATTTAGTTATATGTTTTTGTTTAGTTATATGTTTCAGTTCAATTATATGTTTTACTTTAGTTATATTTCAGTTATATGTTTTAGTTCAGTTATATGCCTTCGTTCGGTTACATGTTTTTATTATGTTTCAGCTCTATGTTCTGTTTCTGATTTGTTTTGATAAGTTCAAAGTATTTAGTTCATTTTGTTTTCAGTTCTACAAATGAAACCATATTTTTGTATAATGCTTAGTATTGTTAAAAGAATGATTTAAGTACTATATTGTTTCGTATATTATTTAGAATATGTGAAAACTATCTATTTTGTATTTCTAAAAATTATGCTAAGTTTTGATCCTTGATCCAATATTTTCTATAGTTTACATGTTTTCTTATTGAGCCTATCACCCTAAATTGATACCCCATAGATGATGAGGGGATAACAGAGTAGCGACTACAGCCAAAGAAAACTAGAGACCTAGATGGATTTAGATTTATGTTATAAGACATTGAGACTATTATTTAGTTGTTTATTGCAGTTTAGTAGAGACATCATATTATTTCAGTTTATTTAAAGATATGTAATAAAGTAGTGAGTTTTTGTAGTTGGATTTATTATTTGATTACAATAATTCAGGTTTATGGATTTTAAGGTTTAGGGTTATTGTTATGGATTTTATTTATAGGTCAGACTTATGTGGAATGGAATGATTATGATTAATGGTTTATGATTGGCATATTATTTCGCTGCATATGTATATGAATGTAAAGAAAAGAGCAAAAAAATTTATATGCAAATTAAATGGAATGAGTTTATGAATGGATTAATGTCACACTCCCAAATTTGTAACCCTACAGGTATAGGTTTTGGGGCATGATATATTTTTCACATATGTTGCACATATCTTGTACATATATCATATACACATGTTACACCTATTGTCCACACTTATACACATGTTACACCTATTTTGCACACTTGATCTAAGTTCACATATATGGGGAAATCCTCACCATCCATATTTCCTAAAAGTAATGCCCCACTGGACAGTTTCTGCTTGACAATGAAAGGTCCTTTATAATTCGTCCGAGGTTGCCCCCCACGGTGCTTGCTCATGTGGAAGGACTTTCTTAAGAATCAGATCTCCCTCCTCAATATCTCTAGGTCTAACCCTCTTGTTGAAAGCCATCGTCATGCACCTCTGATAGGCCTATCCATTACTCCTTGCTTGTAGTCTCTTCTCATCAATAAGGTTCAGCTGATCATGCCAGACCTGTGCCCATTCTGATTCTAGAATTTGTACCTCAGCTAAGATTCAAAGACTTAGAATTTCAACTTCAATTAGTAGGATTGCTTCCATGACCTAGACTAATAAATATGGAGTTGCACCTGTCGAGATACAAATGGATGTTCTGTAGGCCATAAGTGCATAGAAAAATGTTTCATGCCAATTAGAGTGTTTGGCAATCATTTTCTATAAGATCTTGAGATTCTTGTTGGCTACTTCCACTGCTACATTCATTTGTGGCCTGTATAGAGATGATCGATGGTGGTGGATCTTGAACTTTTTGTAAAACAACTCAAGATCCTTTCTCACAAAATTAGTTGCATTGTTAGTGATGATTTTATCGGGAACACATTTTAGTAAATGATATCCTTGCCCACGAATTTGGTTGTGTTCTTCATTGTGATTGCTGATAAGGGCATGGTCTTAACCCACTTAGTAAAATAGTTAATAGCCACAATGTTGTACAGATGTCTGTTGGATGCCTTATGAGGCATGGGTCCTACCACATCAATTCCCCACATGGAGAAAGTCTAAGGGGTAGTCAAATTATGCAATTCAGAGGCAGGTGCCCTAATGATATTGGCATAAGACTGGCAAGTATGATACTTCTTTACATGACTACAACAATCAGTTTCCATTCTAGACTAGTAGTAACCCAATCGGAGAATTTTCTTTGCAAGCATGAGGCCATTCATGTGAGGGCTACATTTTTCTCCATGAATGTCATCAATGATATTGGAGGCCTCAAATTCATCTACACTTCTCAAAAGGACATGATGGGGTGATTTCTTGTATCATGTCCCACCATGTAGAATAAATTGTGCTACCAATCTTCAAAGGGCACATTGATCATTTTTGGAAGACACAAAGGGCAAAGTCTGATCTTCAAGGTAGTTCTTGATGTTGAGGAGCCAAGGTTCTCTATTTAAGTCAATAGTTGTAATCTAAAGATAGTAGGCTGGTTCAATTCTCTACTTAATTTCAATTAGTCTCATTTCTAACCCTTGGGGAATGTCGATCATTGAGGCCAATGTCACCAAAGCATCCATAAATTGGTTCTTATTTCTATTGATGTAGTTGAAAGTTAGGTACTCAAAGATCTTAGAGAGAATCTATAAGCACTCATGATAGTCTAGAAACTCTAGGATGAACCAATCCCCAGTAGTTTGGAAAATGACTAGTGCAGAATCACCATAGACCTCTAGTTCATCAATGCCTAAATCAATAGTTACTTTTAAATAGATGATGTAGGCTTCATATTTTGCAATGTTATTAGTACATGGAAAGTGGAGTTTTACAACGAATGGGAATGACGGCACCAATAAGAGAAATGAGTATAGCCCCAATTTCGTTGCCTATTTGATTAGCAGCTCCATCGAAACACATTTTCAATTGGATAATTTTGTTTATTTTAACCTCAACACAAAGTATATGCTCATCTAGGAAGTCAAAGTTCAAGAGTGAAGGGCCGAGCCATCGGGTAGTTCTCCCTGTGGTTGCTGGTTTCTCAAATAGATATTTGATGGGATATATTCAAAAAATTAGGAACACTTTGTAGGAAAGGAAGTAATGCCATGGCCTCTTGTTTAGATATTTGATGGGATCTAAAGCCATACAAATTTTTTTGAGAGACATGTATCTGGTTTTGTAATCCATAAAATGCTTGCTTAGATAGTAGATGGCTTGCTCTTTTCTTCCTGTCTTGTCATATTGCCCCAGTATACAACCCATAGAGCTATTATATACCATCAAATACAAGATTAAGGGATGGTTTGGTTTTGGAGAAATCAATACAAGTGGGCTTAGAAGATACTTCATGATCTTGTCAAAGGTAATCTGATATTCGTTGTTCCATTCAGTTGGAACATTTTTCCTTAACAATTTGAACATTGGCTAGCAAATGGGTGTGAATTGGGTAATGAACTAGCTGATATATTGGATATATGGCCCAGGATATTGTGCACATCTATCTCTGTGTGAGGTGTAGGAATTCCAATGATTGCTTTGGCCTTAGTAGGGTTGACCTCAATGGCTCTTTCACTAATGATGAAGCCTAACAACATTCCATGCGAGGCTCCGAAGATGTACTTGTTTGGATTTAGTAAGGTAAATAGCTTCTGTAGGTGCTTTAAATGATCTTCTCGGTGGTGGCACTTGACAATCATGTCATCAACATAGACTGCCATCTCTTGGTGGATCATATCATGGAAAAGGGTAATCATGGCCCTTTGATAAGTTACCCCTGCATTGTTAAGGATGGAGGGCATGACTTTGTAATAAAATGTACCTTAAGGGGCAGTGAAAGCAGTTCTCATGGTCTTCAACAAGCATCTTGATCTGGTTGTAGCTAGAGAACCCATCCATAAAGGACATCATTTCATGCCCCACAATACTATCAATAAGCATGTTAATGTGGGGTAGAGGGAAATTATCTTTGGGAATGGCTCTGTTCATGTCTCTGTTATCAATACACATTCATACATTATTGTCCTTCTTGGAAACAAGGATGATGTTGGCTAGCCATTAAGGGTATTCGACAAATAGGAGGAAGCCAGTGTCAAGTTGTTTTTGTATTTCTTCTTCAAGGATAAGGGACCATTCTGGTTGTAGACGCCTAGGCTTTTGTTTGATGGGGTGGATATTTGGGTTAGTGGGAAGCTTATGGGTGACAAGGTCTTTTTCCAGACCAGGCATGCCGGCATATGTCGATGAAAAAATGTCTATGTAGTCTTAGAGTAAACTTACTAGGGCATGCCCCAGATCTGAAGTGCTGGGGGTCCCAATATTTACAATTATAGGTGCGGTTTCATACCCAAGATTTACCTCTTAGAGGTTATCCACCATTGGAAGATTTTGGTTCTCTTGACGTTTAAGAGCATTAATAACCTCTCTCGGTATTATTTCCTCATCACTCCATTCATCTTGTTCCTACTTTATTTTAAAAGAAAAGTTTTTAGTATAGAATTTAAATGAAAAGGGTATTTAATACTCAAGGAGAAATTGGACTTGGAGTCAAGCTTTAAAATTGCCTATGTGCCTGATATGTTTGCACTGATCTCATGTTCAGAAAAGTTGGTCAGTTGGGATCAAGTTGCACGTAGTTATGATCTTAAGGGATGATTGAATTTTTTATTTTGACAAAGAAGTTAGAACTGAAGTTACTTCTCAGGTTGCCTATATACTTGACTTTTGGCATTAGTCATATGCTGAAAACATTGGTCTGTCAAGATGAAGCCGCATGCAGTTCTTTCTTTACAAGGGAAATAAACAAAAAAAAAAAAAATTTTTTTCAAAAAGTGACTGAACCTGAAGTTGTGTCTTAGGCTGCCTATGTACCCACTACATTTGCATTTATCTAATGCTTTGATAATATGAGTTGGTAGTTCTTATTACAATGTGAAACAACAAAATGATAGAAAGGGAAAGTAAAACAATAGGAAACTTGTACTTCTAATGGCTTCCTTGCTCAATCAATAATCATCTGACGTGACTCCATTGGCTGGTCTGATCTGTTCACAAGCATCCACTTGCATCCATGTTTTTGGCATGTTAACTTAGTTAAGATCAACCTATCTCAAGTATATCTCTCCACTAGCAATCACTAATTATATCGCTTCCTTTATGTTTCCTTGTAGGGAGAGTTGACTTAGAGGAGATGTGTTGTCCTCCCTATGCTTTGAGGTGTTGGGGTTTGAACTTCCCTCAACCTCAGGGATGGATGGCTTAGAGCTAAAGAATGGGAGATGCTGGAACAGTTCCACCAATGGAGGGGAATTAGGAACAATTTCAAGAGGATAAAGTGGAAAATGATTGACACTTAGAGGAAGAATGATAACAGATTCTTAATGTACATTTTCTATAATGACAATGGGTGGTACTAATGGGAAGACCTAGGTTTGTGGCTCATTTAGCAAGGTCATGCATGTTTTTTGGGGAGAGGCTGGCAGCCTAGAGATGAAGACAAAGTTTCTGGGGGCTTTGAGACCAGCCCACTTCTTCTTCTTACCCCACCTAATATGATGTTTCAACAAAGGCTAGAACCCCAAGCCTGCATTGCATGGCACTCTAATAGCCTTGATTAGATCTTTTCTACCCTGTGAAAATTTGCCTAATCCTTTATCTAGGTTAAACTTCATCTTGGCCATCATTCGAAACTTTGGTGGGAAGATCTCAACTTTCCTTTACAAATCTACTACCTCTTTCTCGATGTGTACCACCTCGAATTGGTACAAGGTGTAGGTCCTTAGGGCTTGCAGGTATCAAACCCCGAGTACTTTCTATCTTGTCATTGTGATCACATCTAAGTTGATAGGGATATGACAACTTCATCATAGACAATGAACTTGACTTTTTGGTGTAGAGATGATGGGACAAAGCCTTTTTGATGAATCCATGGTCTTCCCAACAACATTTTAAAAGAGGATGGTATGCTCAAGACTTGGAACTAAACATTGAACATTTTTCCTTCTATTACTAGGGGCATATCCACTTCTCCTTGGCCAAGACTGACTAAAATTTTTAAGGCCTTAATGTCACAAGGGTTAAGTCTCACATTCTTGAGGGGGATTTCCAAAGTGTTTACTATGTCCCTAGTGTAAATATTTAAGGCCAATCCATTATCTACCAGTATCAGGGGAATACATATGTCTAAGTGGTGAGCTATGACATATATAGCTCTGTTGTATATGGTGTCTCCCTTAGGGATCTCTTCTTTAGAGAAGGTTATGACTCATGGTGTGGATACCCATGACACCATATTCTCTAGCCTGTCTAGTGTGATTGATGCATCCACAACAAATTTCCTAAATATGTTGAGGAACCTTTCTTTATGTGGCTTAGATGTTAATAAAAGATTTAAGATGGAAATCTGCACTAACATCTTAGACAATTGTTCTATCAGGAACAAATAAGATTTTCGGATAGCTGCTTTAAAGATCTCATTCTGTCTCTTTTCTTCTTATTCTCTTACCTTCTTTTATATTGCTATCTCATTGTCTACCTTTACCATCTTCTCTTTCCCCTTACCCTCTGGGTGCAAGTAGGTGACAAGCTTGGAAACTCATCTAGACTGTGTGATAAAGGTTGCGAGTTCTTCAACATCCTTGCCTACCAACTTTGGCTCTGATGTTTTCCCTACCAAATAGCCTAGTGGGACCTTGCTAAGCAAGTATTTGATTTAGGTAGGTGAAGAGATATTGGTGATTTGGTATTGTAGTGGTAAGAAGTTGGATAGTTCAAGGTATGGTGGTGGAGGGATGAAATGAGGGGATAAGAAGAGGTCATGGCTTGCTGAGCCTTCTTTGGTGGAGGTCATTTTAGTATTTAGGGGAAGGATTATTACATGATGCTTGGCAGGGTAATCCCACATATAATAGAGAAAGTGCTCATATTTTGGTGAGGAGATAAGCAGAGGAGTGTAGTCGCTCAAGGAAAATACTTGGTTGTAGTTAGGTGAGGGAATCACCTTCTTGGGTTCTATAATCTTTGTGATAAAACTAGAAGGGTTAAACTCTAATGTTGAGACCTACCATGTTGAACCCTTTTGATGGTTGATGATTAGGGAGTGAATTTTGGATGATGTTCGAGTTTGGTGGGGATTTATAGGTGTGGGGTCTAATGATACCTTCCATTCATTGATCAGGTCTTGTATGTTGTGGTTCAATTTATAGCACCTATCGAGGGTATGTCTAGGGGTTTGATGGTACTTATAATGTTCTATCGGGTTATACCTGTAGGGAAAAGGATGAGGCAGAGGTCTTGGGTCTAATAGCTACAATAACATTTTCTTAATGAAGTAGTCTATCACATATTTATAGGGGTAGGGAAGCTAAGTGAATTTTCTTTTCTCTAGGTGTACTTGGATAAGGCGGAGGAACTTCAATTGCTTACACTGTACTAACTATTGGATAAGTGACTATTGCATTCTATGGCATTAACTTGGTATAACTGGTGGAGGTAAGAGGTGCATCCTATACAAGAACTGCCTTGATGAATAGCTCAACTCTGGCGGCCTTGTCCACTACTTTAGTAAAATTTCCCTGTGAGGCAGTCAGAAGCATCAGCCGGTAGGTGGGACCCAATGTCCTTAGGAAAGTAGGGATCATGTCCTCTTTGGACATGGGATGTTTCAAGTTAGAGGTCCTTTGTCTCCACCTGTATGCAAAGTCTCTGATATTTTCTTCTATGAGGCATCACATCCCTTCCACTTCTTCCCTAGTTGGTAGCATCTCAAGGTTGAAATGAAAGTGGTTGATAAAAGACCGAGTCAAGGTCTTCCATGTGCTGATGTTTCTCTTATCTTGGCATGTAAACCATTTTCCAACATCCTTCTCCAAGCTTTGGGAAAACATCTGTACCAAGAAGTGTTCATTATGCCCCCATTGAAATATGGTGTTGCATTATATGCGCAAGTGCATCCATGGACAGGTGGTACCGTCATATTTCTCCACATGGGACATCTGGAAGTGGTTGGTAATTCTCTCCCAGGGTAGATGCAGAGATCTTCAAAGTCCATTTCCATAGGGAATTGTTCCCCTTTCATCAACTCTACCTTAGTGGCCAATTTAGTCAACCTAGTGTTGGTCTCATCATCTTTAGATGAAGTAGCAACCTCCTTACCATTCTTGCTTGACACCGACGGCCCGTACTACTCTTCTTAATCAATGATAGAGTAGTGTTCTAGCTAGATGTGAACTGTAGTATAGAGAGAGGCAGTGGTATCTATAGGCTCTCACTTATGGGATTAGCCAAATGTAGAACCTTATCTCTAAGAGTTGGTAAACAAAGATTCTAAAGTCAGGCTTTGGCCTAGGAGTAGCTGATTAGACCTCCCTACTTGAGCAGAAACTCATACATCACCTTCTCAAATTTAGTAGGAGTGGGAATTTGGCTTTGTTCCTAAGTATGGACTTGGCTTTGAGGTGGTGTATAGTTTTGGGGTTGTGATAAAGAGGAAGGACCTTGTGAAGAAGTGGCGGTCCATCCATGCCTAGACATGAACTCCCCCATCATTTTCTCATGTTCAACTCTTTGCCTATCAGAAAATGTACTTTTGAGACCACTATGAGGAGGGGGTTGAATTCTTGATGAGACCTTAGGATGGGTGGAGGATGGGATAGTTGTCGCAGATGCTGGTGAAGTAGACTTGTCCACCAATATCTCACTGAGTTGAGCCTTCTTTCTTTGTTGTCAAGTCTCTAGAGATCTATTATGGCTTGTTTAAGTTGTTTGGAAGAGATTCATTTCTTTAAGAGATTCAGTCTTTTCTATTTGTTCACTTTTAATAGCTAGAAATTACTTAGCAAGCGCATGTTATACAAGTGAATTCATGTCTATTTGCTAAGAACATTAGTTTGGAAAAAAACATTTATACATATATATATACATCAAAAGCGGTTACAAAAGGGTACTTGACCCATTACAAAAAGAAATAGGAAAGCAAAAAGATATACTAGAGTCCAGGTATTCTAGAATGTGGCGGTGGAGCCGGCACTGGTTCGAAGCCCAAAGAGAAAATCTGATCTCTCAACTCTTGAACCGATGACAACTTTCATTGGTCCTGTATGTATGCCATACTATTGTTGTCTTGGATTTCACTTCCTAAGTCAACGTGGGCAGCTCTGGTGTCGTTGAGTTCAACTCTTAAGGCATGGATAAGGTCGGACTAAGTTCCATTCCTATGCTGGAGGAAATCTAATGAGATCTCGGCCTTAGCACAAAGATGTGACTCAGCTTCTAAAGCAGCTTGAGTCTGTGAATGTTAGGTTCGCTCATCAGCTATGTCTTGAAGAGCTTGCCTATACATTAACTAAGTATGAGAGGGCCCTGAATATGATGTGGAAGGTGACTCTGTATAAGCCCTCTTATTCGAGGAAGTAGAGGCAACTGGTGTAGCTGGTTGTGTAGGAGTGTCATGGTGAAACCAATGTTCATAAGGATGTGACATTGCCAGAACTTTTGTGGATACAAGCGAGGGATGCTAAGTATCCTATATGTGTGAGCCAACCTAGAGTGTGGTCAAGCGATACTAAATGTAATTAGGTACCAGATAATTTAGTTTATGGATGTCTCCATAAACCGTAGGAAAGTCAAACAATCTTATCAAAGAGTAAACTGGCAAAGGACTCAAATGGGTAGATAAGGAGTACTCTGATATACTCTTGTAATGACCATATAAGTGCATCCCCCGGTGAAGACATGTCGATAATCTGCCTTGTACCACTTGACTTGCCAAATGATATGCTCAGGAAGCACACCAGATAGCAGACTCTGATAATCAGTTGTTGTGGCCTTGATTGAAAGTGGTCGAGTGTCGATGTGTGCTTGTGTAGGAGCCAAATGGTGAGACACATATGGGGGAAATGATGACAAAGTAGTCACATGCTCACAAAACCAGGCCTGTAAAAAGCTGAACAGCCATGTAATCGACCTCGTCAATGTTGGGCACAATGTGATATTTTGGCAATGGTCTTAAAGATGATCATAGGGGCCAACGTCTTCTTTTGTAAGTGTTGTACTAGAATGTCACAAAGAAAACCACTTATGTGGTGATGACTGTGAGATAATAAGAGTTGCCCCAATACAACCAAAGTGAAGGCTTTGAATTTGGTCAGATCTGTGAAATCACCAACCTTCTTCCAACCCCTTTCTAGTAAGAGATCAAAAGAACAATGTAGATAGTCTCCCAAAGATACTTTTGGTAAGGAAGCTTTTGAGAGGCCTAATGCGGTATGAAAATCCTTGTAGTAGCTGGGTTTATGGATTGGGAACACTACACTTACATCATGGCAATGCTTCTAATCTAGAAATGATTCCAACTCTTCAATAGTTGGTGTAAGCTCTTGTTCCCCAAAATGGAACACCATAGATGATGAATGCCAAAATGAAATGGCTGCCTCTAATAGTGGCCAATCCAAGTTGATTTATGCTAATGCCAAGGTGGTTCTGAGCTGGCTTTGCTCTACCCAAATTTCCCATTCATCAGAGGGAGGGAAATAAGGGAATATACAAAGTTTACGGTGGTGGTGGAGTATGGCTCCAAACATATTGGAGTATGGCTAAAATTTAGGCATTAAGCCTGAGAGTGAAATTTTAATTTTCTTTTTTTTATTTTCTTTTTGTATCTCTTTTTGTTTAACACACTTATTACTTGTTTTGTATGTAGGTTACATGGGTCATGGTCTGGGATCCAAACTTTATGGAAATGTTTACGCAAAAAGGCCCAAGACAAAGTGAGAGAGCTAGGATTCAGGCCTTTCATCAATCTGCCTTTGTTGAAGGCAAACAAAGGATTGCAGATGGCATCGGTGGAGAGGTGGTTGCCTGTTACCTACACCTTCCACTTGCCCATGGGGGAGATTGAGCTGCCCCAATTGATCTTTACATGATGATTGGGTTGTCCATGGATGGCATACCCCCCTCTACTACTGACAAGGCCACACAAAAGCTATTATGTGATTGCTTGGGGCCATAGCCTATTGAGTACTACAAATAGACGAAGGAGGTTCTCCCATCTTGGTTTGAGGAGAACTACATTTGGGTGATCAATGCGAGCACCAAAGCTGAGATAGATTATATAGTGAGAATTTTCCTACTCTATATGCTAACCCAATCTATCTGTTGCAGGAAGAGTGATTGGGTCTACTTCCACTTATTGCTAGCCCTTAAGGACTTGAGCCAAGTGAGGTCCTATTGTTGGGGTAGATCTACCTTAGGGTGGATGTATGCCAACATGGGCAAGCTTGCTAGTGAGAAAGGACTGCACACATTCCTTGGCCTTTATTTCTTATGGGAGATGAGTTAGCTTTTAAATTATTTTCATTTTAAATTTATTTTGTTCTTCTTTCTTACTAACACTTATTACATTTTTTTTTAATGATACAGGTTTGGTGTTATGAGCACCTCACACCCTTGGCTCCCAAGAAGAAGGAGTTGTAATAATTTCCATTCCCATGTGTGTAGAGGTGGTTTGTCTCCAACACACATCATAAGAAGCGGAAGCCCATTTCTACCTTTAGGGAGGAATTAGACTGCTTGACTGCCTTGTAGGTTGGTAAAATTGATTTGAGTTATTTTTTTCTTTTTTTTCCTGAATTATTAAGATTGATTTGAAATGTGGCCATGTAAAATTCAATTGGCATCCCTAGGCCCAATGGGCCCTCAAGGGAGAGATAACTACGGGGTGGGACTTGGCATGGAGATTGTCCCATCAAAGGGTGGTGTTGGTCACACTAGGTGAAGTGGTGTGGTACCTTGGGGAGAGGTGTTGGAGACAGTGGGAGAAGGGGTTGAGGACTTTGTGGTCCCAAGTCCTCCTCCATGAGGGATCGAGGCCGAGGGCTTGGTGGGCCAAAGAGAGGTTGGCATTGATGCCTCAAGATTTTTGGTTTTGGATAGAGTTTATGCTGAGTGGTGGGCCACTTAGTCTTGTGGACCCTTGGCTGGTCCCCTAGAGCCCCAAGTCAAACCTTGTTTTTTATTTTAATCTATAAAATTCTTTTCTTTTCAAATTTTATGTTTGTTTGATAATTTCTTGTGTCAGGTGGCAATAGAGGAAGGAGGGCATCCCACGGGTGATCCTAAATGGGAAGCTAAACCCATACAATGGATTAAGAGAGGTAAGAAGAGGAAGGCCCCTAGTGACGGGCTTAAGTTAATGGAAGAGTGCCCAAGGTGATTGTGGCGACTGACCCTCAAGGGGGTTAGGTTGAGATGCCTCTACCTGAGGCTGAAGTCCCTGAGGGATGGGTCCCTCTTGAGACCGTGACTCGGGTAAGATTTATTTTTTTGTTGTTGTTTATTTTCAAAAGGTAGATTTTAAATGAGTTTTAATGATTTATTTCTTTTTGCAAGTTCCATGAAAAGTCTTCATTGATGCCCTCCAAAGAATTTCTTGGTGATTTGCCTTCGATGAGGTAGGTCCACCAGGATCACCTGACTGAGGTGACTTCTTTGAAGAAGGAGCACCAAAAAGATACTGATGAGCTAAGAAATTGTAATTCAAAGTTTTATTTCAAAATACATTGAATGTTCTAACTTTTTCTTGTAAAATCTTTCCTTTCTTTTAGTTAATAAAGCAAATCCCTATCTCAGGGGAAGATGATGGTAGGCAGGGACCCACAGATGAGTATACACCTCTAGCACCTACCGTGGTCGAGACCACAGACCTGACAGGTCCTACAGGAGGGGGTGACAGGGCTTAGGTTGAGGACGTGTCCTGCACTCATGTGGGAGAGAGGACAGAGCCAATTGGGGAAGGTTGTGTTCCCACAGTTTGTAGAGATACGCCCATTCTCTTTAGAGTGGGGATGTTCTATACTAGGAGGCAAAGAGCTAAAGGACCATCACTTCATGAATGGAGGGCTATACTAGTAGTCAATCCTCCCGTTTCAGATGATAAGGAGAATGAGGATTGACGTATGTTTTTTCTTTTTTAAAAGTTTGTAAAGACTTGATGTAGATGGATGTTTATTTGGAATGAAATGTGTTTCTTTCGAAGTGTCTCATGAGTTCTTATGTTCAGACTTTATATGTATTACGCAAATGAGGTGAGAATTATTCAAAATTAATCAATAAGGTAAAATTTGGCCTAATTTTATCTAGAAAATAATTTTAAAAAAATGGTAAATAGGTATGAATTCCTAGCTCAATAAATCAAGGCATGTGGGCACACAGTAAAAAAAATTGACAATCAAGTCCTAAGACTAGACCTCTAATCTATTTGAGTGTAACCTAGGTAACTCTAGCCTAAAATAACTAAATATGCATGATTTTGACAGAATCTATAAATTGGGTGTACCTGTTAAACACCTTCCCAAAAAAGATTGGATCATGGGAATAGTGACTGGCTTAGGTAACTTGGCCTAACTAGATTGACGTAGCCGCTATAGCATCAGCGTTGTTCCCATCCTAAGTGTGATCCAATGTTGGTCCACTGGTAGGTAGTGACAAAGAGAAAATAAGGGGCTGAATGAATGTGATGTATTTGTGCAATGTCATATCATATGGACTCATTTTATACAGAAAATGTAAATCAAACAAGTATTTCATATAAGTTGTTCAAGGGTAGTTTAATCCTAAATATAGTTCAAGCTATTCTAAGTCTAAAATGAACATGTTTTCTAGCCTAAGCATACAAATTTGACTAAATGTTGAAGGTGGAGTATAAACCTACTAACTAATGGAGTCACCTAAGTATAATTTGAACATGTATTTATGAACAGTATTTAGACATATATAAAAGAAAGACATTTCCTTATGGAAGTTAAGGCATGTATGTTTTTAAAGATCAAACAATGTCCCCAGTGGAGTTGCCATTTTGTGGACATTGGGTCGGGAGTGAGCCCTAGTCAGAGCCATGTTTGGGGTAAAGTGGTTGTTAACCCTTGGGTTAGGCTTTCTTGGGAGTCACCACCAACTTGGGTTTACTAATGAAATAAGACATCAGTTCCCCTTCCTTAGAAAGGAGGGGAAAGTCTAAACCTGAAGGTCTAGAGGTTAACTCCTAAACACTGGTTTGTTTCTCAAAGAACAGGGTAAGTTGTTTTGTTGCATTTGGGAAAGTTGTTAGGCACCCTAGTACGCACCTTTTTAGGGTAGTTTCTCATGAACATAAATGTCTTAGACTGCCATAGAGGTACATGTCAAAAAAAATTGAAAAGTTGGGTTTTTGCTTTTCTCTATAATCCTAACGCCTAAATTTTCCTTTGACACTTGAATTTTGGAATGACTGAATTTAATTCAGACCAAAATTCAAGCGTTGGTTTCAGAAGAAATCCAGAAACCTACCCTTCGGTGATTTCGACCTTCTACTGGGGATCCCACTATCCTAGGGTTTCAAAGAGGGATGGGTGACCCCTCTAGGGTTTAGAAATTTTCGTCCCAGGGTTTGAACCCATGTGGAGACAGCAAACAAAACAAAATTGAATTTTCATTTTTTTTAATTTCAGGCCTAATGCCTGACTTTAGCCTGGATGCTCGAATTTAATTCAGGTTAAAATTTAGGTGTCAATTGCTCGAAAAACCAGCAACTAACTTTAGGTTTTGGACCTCTCTTTTGAGGGTTCCACTATTCTAGGATTTTTGTAGAGGGGTGTAAACCTCCTCTTAAGTCATGTTGTTTGGACCTCAAAGTCTAAACCTCTATAAGAACAAAGATTATAATAAAAAGGGACAAATCTACCCTTTTTATCTTAGGCTTAATGCATGAATTTCACCCTGACGCTTGAATTTCAATATGTCTGAATTTAATTTAGGTTAAAATTTAGGCATTAGTTGTTGGAGAAACCAACAACTTGCTGTGGGTTTTGAGCCCCATCTATGGGTCCCAATAGTGTGGGGTTTTGTAGGGAGGTAAATGACCTCTCTATAATCTCTAGTTTTTAGTTAAATTTAGAAGAAAATATTTACAGAATATTTAAATAACAAAAACAAAGTTTAGTTTATATCTCAGGATTAACACCTGAATTTTATATTGATGCCTGAGTTTATTATCAATGCCCGAATTTTAATTTTGGCTAAAATTCAAGCATTGGTTCAAGGTAGGGGCTCACAAGGGTTTTTTGACATATGGATGGTTTCAAAAATGTATTCTAGGTTTGTTTAGGGGTTTAGAGGAAGTCAGGGGTCACTAAGGTGGGCCCCAGATCCCAATGCATGAAAGTTCCCAATGCCTGAATTTAGTTGACACCTGAATTTTAATTGGACTTAAAATTCAGGCGTTACTCGTTGGGAAAAAATCCAACAGATTTTTTTCGTAGTTTGGACCCCTTAAGGGGGTTGGGAAATTCCCAAATTTTTATCAGAGCTACATAACATATCTGAATATAACATAGAAAAAAATTGGCTCATAATGATATCTAGAAAAATCAGAAAAAATAAATAAAAGCACTTGAAAAAAATCAATTTTTAGGGCAGGTTTGGGGGGACTGGTCCGAGACCCAAACTTGCTTTAAAATTCACCAAATTTTTATCATACATAGGCTACCTATCCAGGAGCCTACCATTAAAATTTGAGCCAATTTGTCTTGGTGTAAAAATCAGAAAAAATAAATAGTGGACTGTGGTAAAAAAAGAAGTGCAATAGAGACAGTTTTTGTCTCCACTACGTAACCCTCATTAAGAAGTGATTAATAGAATTGATTTGAACATGAAGGCAGCATGATTAAGGCCTAATAATCTCTAATTAAACATTACTATAACCAGGGTTTAGGTTTACCTTACTTAGTGTTGGGTTTAGGGCTAATTACTTGAGCTTTTCACACACTTTCTCTATCTTCTTTCATTTTCTTTTCTTTTCTTTTTCCTCTGATTTTCACTCTGATTTCCTCCCTATTTGGCACAAAAATTGGGGTATTTATAAGCCATGGGGGTTGGGTTAAGGGCTAGGATCTAATCTTGGAAGTTGGGAGGTGGATGGCTAAGATTTCATGGTGTAGGGAGCAAGGCTCCCCTCCCATTGGTTGGATTTAATTAGGGGTTGAGATTAGATCTCAAGTGGATAAGTGAGAGATCTAAGGTGGGGATTTGATTTAGGGTTTGCAACAAATAGAGGTTTAGGATAGAGTTTAGGATTTAAGTGATCAAGGGTGAGAGATGAGACTAAGGGAGAAAACCATTCACTTTGATTGGTTGAGAGCAATCAAGGGTGGAGGAAGCTTGTGCTAGATCTAGGATTTTATGGAACTTCTATAGGTATTTGAAATTCAGATATTTGATCTAGGGGAGGTGCACAAGGGTGCACAAATTCAATGGTGAAATGATGAAATTTATCATTGCATCAACTCACTTTGATTGGTTGAAACCAATCTATGGTTGAGATGAATTGTGCCAAATGGGGGGTTGATGTGAGATCCATGGATATTTGAAATTCATGATATCTAATCTAGGGGAGCTACACAAGGGTGCACATGAAAGATTCTAATCCAAGGGTTAGTGAAATAACCCTTAAGTATGAATGCATTTATGAGCATTAATGAGCCAAAACCCTAAAGTCTTTGGCTCATCAATGTGTGATAATGATTTTTAGGGGAAATTGACCCCTTACTGTGCAATTCATTTTATGGTGTTCCCATGCTCAAAATCATGCAAACTTAAATAGCATTTTTGAAGTCTTGGATGTTCTGATCGCAATGGATTAGTTAGAATCAAATTAAGATAAGGGTAGGTTAGGGAAATTAGGGTTTGATTGACCTCAAAAGCTCTCAAACATATAGGGGAAGGGAAAGATGTTTACACTAGTTTCTAGGACCTTAAAACAAAATGTGACCCTCAAGTTTTGTGAGACACAAGTTCGAACCAATCAGAAAACCAATACCTGAGCAGGAAATTGCACTCGAAAACCACTTTTGAGCAACTGTAGAACTCGGGCTGGAACTGTAACTGGAATTGGATGAGATTTTGGTGGAAACTTTATCGGTCACAGAGTACTCTAAGTCATAAAATCTGGAGGCTATGGGAACTAACAGCCTATCTTTCCAATTCCTAGGAAATCTTCTAGAGCTTTTCAAAGAAGGGTCGTTTGATGGGACAATGCAACAGTAGCTTATAAGAGAATGGTGATATTGGGCTAGAATACACTTACCATTGCTCTGGTTCAAGAAATAATCTTTTAAAGACAAGGAGAAAACTTAGAAAATGGGCTTAATCTTTTAAAATTCTGAGTTTGGGAGAGTTCTTGGAGGCTCACCATGTGCCAAATATATACTAAAGGTGTTTTGACCTAATTTGAAAAAAATGTGTTTACTAGGCTTGTAGAAATTCTGAACAGACCTGCTCGGGGTGACAATCTTTTAAAGGTCTTGGAGTTGCTAAGAAATGACCACTAACAAATTGAATTTTGGATTTCTAGTAAGTTCTCGAGGTTCAGTCGAAGACTTGACACTTGACCCAAATGTGCTACTTACTTTGAAGTAATTGGTGGAATTTGAGTAGATTAGCCTTGTAAATGCTCTTGTTCATTAAGGGATTTTTCAAAGGCCTTTTCCATTTGGAGAGACGAGCACTGACTAATTGAGATTTGGATGTCTGGGGAACATTTGGGACTTATAAAGGTGAAATATAGCTAGAACTAACTTTTTACCCCCTAGGGAAGAATTGAGATATTGAAGGGGTTTGAGGCCTCAAATGCCTTTTTATGGGAAATGACTTATTAAAGATAAGGCAAAGACTAAAAGATGACCACTGAATTTTTTTAATTCTGATGCTAGATGAATCTTTGAAAGCTATTTGAGGGTCATTTCCTGACCAAAGGTTCTTGGAAGTTGAGAAATTGGTTGTTGCAAGTTTTAAAGAAGATTTGTTATGTAATAAGTTCCTTAAAGGTGGTTGATATTGGGGTGTGCAGGACCTAAAATGACATGAATCAAGTGATGGAAGAAGCTTTGGAGTTTCTTTGAAGGTCCAAGGGTAAATTTTAAACGTAAAAGGGTAAAATGGTAATTTTTCTATCTATGATGCTTCGCTGAGGGAAAGCTTATGGAGGCTTAAGAATTTTGAAGTCAATATATTTGGTAGTCTTAAATGTGGACCCTCATAGTCCTATTAATTCTTTTTGGAGAATCAGGGTTTGACCAAAATGGTGTATTTGGACTGAACTTTGTGGTGTACTACACATGGTATGATATAGATGATGCCTTTTACAACCGAAACACCCAAAAAATAATCCTTAGGGGATTTCTAACCTCCTAAGGTCCAGGCTTGCTCTCCCTAAACCAGGGTTGCCTAAGTCTTGATGCCTAAGTGCTGCCTTGATGCTCTTTCATTCCATTAAATGATTCGAGTTAAAATTTTGTTGCTAACAGGGGGAGTAAATCTAATAGATTTGAGTAATTTTCATAACAACTAAACTTTTAAATTTTTTATTACTTAAATTATAAGAGAAGTGAACAAAGAATAATTAAGCTAATGAATCAATTAATTTGTGCCCACGGTTCATATTTCATATTATTTTGCACAAATTGTTCACTTGGTAGTCTTAATCTATGATTAGGCATTTCACCCATGATCATATCATATGCTTGCTTGTGTGTGCACCTTTATTTCTTATTTTACTACTCTTATTTTGGTTTGAGGAAGGTATGTGTTTTAAATGTGTTTTAGGTTTATCATGTCATGCACATAGTGTTAAGAAGAGACCAAGGTTGCTAAGATTCTGAGCTTAAAGAAAGGGGGAGTACAGAAGCCTTCATTGAAGACATATTGGTTTTAGATCCATTCAGCACAAAATCAGGGAAAGTGGAGTGCTCTAGAGCATATTGGAGCACTCCAAATGGGTTAGAGTGCTCCAAACCAAACTGGTAGAATCCCTATCTAGTTTGGAGAGCTCCAAAGAGTAATTGGAGTGCTCCATTTTTTCTCTAATCTATCACGACTAAGGGAAAATGCTCCTAGTGGAGCATTCCAACATAAGTGGTGCGCTCCAATTTGAGCGGAACATTCCAAATTTGAAATGAATGTTCTAGATTTGTTGCTCGTTTTAGATGATTCTCATCCGAGGGTTATGGTGAGCCACGACCCCTATAAAATAACATTTTTTCTCTTCTAAACCTAAAGGTTTAAGGACATTTTCAAAAGGGAAAGAAAGATGTTTTTGGGCAAGAAGAAGAGCTCTACAAGCTCTACTCTCTCTACACTTTCACTCAAGCTTCCAAGCTTTCAAAGGAGAAGAAAAGAGTCTATTCTCTCTCTTGTGACCACAAAGGAGGTCTCCTTTGCAAGATAAGAGATGAGGAAGATCGAAGATAGTGCTCCTACACTCCATGGTGTTCAAACTCTCAACCTTAAGGTTGAGGTAAAGCTTTCATTTCACATTTAGAGTTTGCTTACATAATTGTTTGTATTGTAGTTAGTTTGTATATCTAGACCACCAATCTACTTTTGAATTCTTGGAGAACACTCTCCATAAGATATTTCCCAATTTGAACTTAACTTATATTTTCCTACATAGAGGTTTAGTTAGTTGTGTGATTACTTGTTCTACTTGCCTTCTCTAAAGGCATTCATACACTCCCTTCTGCTATAGTAGAGACTATCCTATTGATACATTAGGCTAGTGAGAGTCACTCTCTACATTGGGACTTAGCTTCCCTTGGTGACCATAGTTGTATATTTGGTTATTGAGAGCCACATCATATATTGAGACATTGATCCCTTTGATTAGACTAAATTACCATACTTGGTTGATTGAGAACCAATTTGGTATTTATTACCTTCCCTTATGTCAATGGTCAGAGTTGTCGTGTGACGAATTGTAAGTCCTTGGCTCAGAGACAACCAAGGCCGTGCTTGCTGAAAATACTAAGTACATTAATTAAGGTTTGTTCATTCGTTGGAATCATTGTATTAATTAATAAATTGAGTAGGTAAAAGTGGATGTAGGCCTTGGTGTAGCCAAACCACTATAGATTCTTGTGTTGTGGTGTGTGATCTTTGTGTGATTATCACTTACATTTTCATACTTGCAATCATTAGCATTTGAGCACCAAGCACTTTGATTAAGTTGAATTAAAATTGAACAAAACCAATCAACTTGATTAAAATAAAAAAGGGTTAAAAAGAATTAAAAATTTAATCAAATGCTATTCACCCCCCTTTAGGATTACATGCTTAGAATTTCAACTCTAAAAGACATGTTGAGAGCATGTGTGATTAATTTGAAAGGAACTTGGGATGATCTTTTATTGTTGATCAAATTTACTTATAATAACAGTTATCAAACAAGCATATAGATGGCACCAGTTAAAGTATTGTATGGAAGGAAGTGTAGGACACCCATATATTGGGAAGAAATTGGTGAAATAAAGTTACTTGGACCTAAATTGGTTCTGGTGACAACTGAGAAAATTAGATTGTTTCATGGAAGGCTGCTTGAGACTCAGAGTAGATAGGAAAGTTATGTAGATAAAAGAAGATGAGAACTAGAGTTCTAAGTTGGAGAATATATATTTCTAAAGGTATCACCATCAAAGGGTGTAATGAGGTTTGGGAAGAAAGGAAAGTTAAGTTCTAGGTTCATTGGACTATTTGAGATTCTAAATAAGATGGTTGAAATTATTTATGAACTAGCATTGCCACTAGATTTGTCATATGTTCACAACAAATTTCATGTATCCATGTTAAGGAAGTATATGTGAGACCCATCACATGTATTGGGGTATGAATCACTCCAAGTTAAAGAGGACTTATCTTATGATGAACAACTAGTACAAATCTTGGATAGGAAAGAGCAAGTGCTGCTTTTGAAGGTGATTATGTATGTCAAAGTGCTAAGGAGAAACCATTCAGAAGAGGAAGCGACTTGGGAAAGTGAACATAAGATAAAGGAAAAGTATCCCATCTTGTTTCACACTCAAGGTACATCAAATTCAAAGGACTGAATTTATTTTTAAGGGGGAGAATGTAACACCCCACACATGTTTGCATGCACTTAGTAGGATTTAAATGCGTAGTTAATGATTGATTGTCTTGAGTAACTTGTAGAGATAACATGTATAAATTTTGTAAGAACTAGTTTATAAATTATATATCATTAGAAAGCTCTAGGAGTTTACTTTCCAACACAATAAATGCTGATCAATTTGGATTTGAGAGCTCCAATGAAAGATTCGAGGCTCAAAAGAAGATGATATTTAGAAAAACATAAATAACACAGTTCTAGGGCACGAAGGGATCATTCAAGCAGTTGAAGTTGAAAGTTCGATTGCTTGAAAGGTATATTTGAGCATTTGAACGCATGAGAAGAAAATTTGAAAATTTGAAAATTTTAGGAAACTTCCATTTCTGACTCAATTATGGTTTTGCTTCGTTTAGGACTATTGAATGGTCTATATAATTAATAGAATTCATCTAAATTTGACACACAAACATAAAAAAAAAAAAAAAAAGAAAGAGGAAGAATAAGGAAGAAAAAACTAGGGTTTGGAGGATTTTGTGATTTTGGAATTTTTCGTGAAGAATTCAAAGCTTAAGAACAATTTTCAATTTTGAACCAATGAGTAAGTAAACAGGTATATTATGCATCATTTTTTTTAATTCTTTTAGGTTCCTGGAATGATTTGATTTTTTTTGTAAGTAAACATGTATATAATGCATCATTTTCAATTCCGTTAGGTTCCTTGCGAGTAAACATACGTGCTATGCTTCGTTTTCCAATTTTGTGAGTTAGCCTATATGTGATACTTTGTTTCTTAAATTCCATTAAATTATTTCTTAATAAAGAAATGATGTTTTGAAAGTATTCCGTTGTTTCATGTTTGTTTTTGATTTTCTTGAGTTTTTGAATGTTTGTTTTGAAAGAAGGGTTCAAAAAAGTTTGGATTTAAATTATTTCCAAGAAAACTCATAACGTTATTGTTTTAAAGTGGTTTATATGATTTGATTTGATAAACAGTGTTCTCATGTTTTGAAAAGGAACTCTCTAGATGTATGCCTTCGATTGGATCAGATCTCTTGTTTATGTTTTGATTCAAAGCAAGATTAATTGTTAAAATACATAATTCTTGTTAAGAAAGCATATGTTTTGATATACATTTATGTTTGTTCAAATTTTTATGTCAGGTAACTTTATTTTTGAAAGTAATATGTTTTGTATCTGTTTGAGTTATGAGACCCTTTTGCCATCAAGAGGAAAGTTTATGGGGCTTTTCTCATTGGGTTTGAATAGATGCGGTCAGGCACCCCTTTCATTAGGTCACATCAATAACTAAATTAGATTTATTTTGATCATTGCCACTAGGGGTAAGATAGTGGTATCCCCTCACCAAGATTATAATAGGTGCAATTAGGTACCCCACTCACTGAGTCATTTATTAATATGCTAGAATAGGTACCCAATCATTGGGTCACATTAATAGGTGAAATCTATTATTAGTAATCAGCTATCAGTTATTTGTTATCTATTGATAACACATATGTGTATGAGGTCTCAGTTATATGTATTCTGATTTTAGTTCAGTTTTTGTATTCATTATTTCAGTTTAGTTTTGCATGTGGATTTCAGTTCGATATGTTAATTCAGCATCTCGATTTAGTTTATATACTCTGATTTTAATTTTGTTTTGCTATATATTTGGTTTTGATTTAGAAGAATTAATTTTCGTACGTATATCTGTCAAAAGAATATTTCAGTTTTGTATTGAAAATCAGCTTTTACCATGATTAATTCTATTTTGTCAAACTATTCATGCTCTGACTGACCCAAAGATATTTGCATGTGTTATATATATGTCTACTAACGAGTATGTCATGCTTATAGAGTTGACATTATTTTTCAAATAATAAGGAGACAGGATAATTAAGTGTGAAGGATGATTTAGAGATCGAGGTGCTAGAGTTTAGTTCAGATTCTTTATTTATGGATTTGGAGATTTTAAGACATTTTATTTAGTTCAAAATTAGTTTCAAATTTTATTATGAGATAGTTTTACTTCAATTGGTGGGTTGTAATTCATTAGTTTTGGATTTTAGTTATTTGGAGATTGGTTAATTATTGAGTTGATTTATTCAGTTAAATGTCAGACTATGGACTTGTTTAGCATATCATACATGTGTTAATAGAAATTGAATGTCAAGCTTATGGATATGGAGTGATATATACTTAGATGTTTAATTTTGTTGCATATGGTATAGTACATGTATGAATGTAAAAGCAAACAATTTATATGCAAATTTAAAGGTATCAATTTAAGAATGAAATGGATTAATGTCACGTATCAAAATTCATAGCTCAATTAGTATGGGTTCTAGGGCATGACATCTTTCAAGAAAATTATCTAAAATTGTGTTGCCCAAAACACCCCCATCTCATGAAAAATAACCAAATTTCCCCTATAGAAAAAGACATAATACCCTAAGTCAAAAGACCAAACTGTCCTGAGGGTTATATCACCTATATAATGGGTGATGTAACCCTAATTTTCTTTCCTTCTCCTATGTAAGGAACAGCCCAAGAGAGAGAGCAAGTAAAAGAAAAAGAAGAAGGAGGAAGTGGAGGACAAAATGAGGAGCCCTCCCCTCTCCTATATTCAAGCATACCTACTATAAGTATGTTCCATCCCCGTTAGTTTCTAATTTTCATTGATCATCATGCTTTTGGGCATGTAAGT
Source organism: Platanus orientalis (assembly GCA_025762735.1). Lineage (NCBI taxonomy): Eukaryota > Viridiplantae > Streptophyta > Magnoliopsida > Proteales > Platanaceae > Platanus > Platanus orientalis. Next base: position 31,258 of record JAOXJP010263143.1, read on the forward strand.
CATAGAGAACCCTCTTTCTAGCTTCCCCCATTATGCTTCTCATGCACATGTTGTATGTTTATTTTTGAGGGTCCAAAGGTCTCCCGAGAGAGAGAGAGAGAGAGGATGAGTGAATGGGTGGTTCAATGATGTGTTTTATAACCAGTTACCATCGATTGTCATTTTAGAATTCTTGGGAGTCATCAACAACTTAGATATTACTAATGGAGTTGGATATCTGTTTCCCTCCTTAGGAGAGGGTAGTATAGACCCTTAGGTCTAGGTTTGTAAGGCTGCAGTACTGATCTAGGTTACCAAAGATTAGGGTAATTTGTTGTGTTGTAGTTGGGGAAGGTGTTAGGAATCCCAACACATCTACCTCTTTAGGGTGGCTTCTCTTATACACGTATGCTATAGCTTGCTTTCTTTTGTGTGAATTAAGGTGTTGTTAACTAAGGTCTTTTGGGGAAATTCTATGTCCAATGCTCAATTAAGCTTACTGTACTTCCCAACATCCAATCATGATTGGGTGCTAATGACTAGTCATGATTAGGCATTCAGACCAAAGCCTCACTGTGCACCTAAGGTCTAGATCAAATTAAAATGGGTCTAATATATGATCGTGTATTGAAGGTCCAGGTTTGGGATGGAATAATTCCAATGCCTAATTGAGCTTCCTAGACTTCCAATGCCCAATCGTATAGGTGTAAACACCCAATTATGATTAGGCATTCAAACAAAAACATAGAGTACTGCCTCTATTTTTTTTAAGAAAATAAGTGAAAACAGAGAGTTATACATGTTATTTTATACAAATAGGGGTAGAAATACTCATAGTGGGTTGCTCCTTCCATTTTTCTCTTATCCCATGTACAACACTTAACCATTGGCGCATAAATAAGGTAGACATGCTTGCATATATATCATTATTATTTGATCGTACAAAGGATCATGGTATGGATATCTATTGCAAGTAACTAGACATGTTCATGAAGCCATTTTGTTGTTTAAGCTAATATCATGATGTTGAATTAGCATATCATCAACATAACATTAACAACATAGCATACTTATCAATCAAGTAACATGGAATAGCATATCATATAAAAGTATTTGGGACTAAGCTTTAATGGGTCCAAACTGAGATTGATAGAAGATAGGTCATGCTTGCATACTTAGAAACATAGTTGGACCTTATACATACAAGTCTGTGGGCCAACACCCAATCATTATTGGGCTTAATGATTTTTTGGATGCCTAATCATGGTCTTACACCCAATCATTAGTGTCCAACTCTTAATCATTTTGTACTAACACCCAATCATGCATGGGTGCATGATTAGGCATTGACACAGAAAACAACATACTCGAGAGTTGCTTTTTGGCCAAATTGAACTTTGTAGATAAGTCCAATTCCCATGAAATTCTAAGGGGACTAATCCTACACACTAAAAATACTTTCTAGACTTTTTAAAAAGAAAGAAAATGGAATTTAACCTACTCTAAATATGCAAGAACATCAACATATAAAAAAGCATAAAAATACAAGAAATGGGTGAAGGGGACATACCTCTATGATGTTTCTCTTGTTTTGGGATATGAGTTGATCTCACTGGAAATCTTTTTAAGTATGGTGCATGTAGGAGGTGGGAAAACATAGAATACTCTTAATGGAGCTTTTACTATAATGTGTACCGAAGAGGTTTTAGAACAATCAGAGAAGCTAAGGGCTTCGAGCAAAGGTAATAGGGGGAGTGTTTTGAACATATGGGAGGCTTCCATGTAGAGTTTTAATACTTTTGATGGAGTTTTATAGCCCTTAAAATATGTAAGGGAGGCTCTATTTATAGGAATAATATGAATATCAATTGAGTTTGGGTTTGGGATGAATATGGGTTGCATTTGGGATATTCTTTCATTTGGATTAATTTATATTTAATTTAGGTTTAATTTGGGTTAATTAAAAGGCAATTACAGTCAGCACACAGTAGGGAATGATTTCACAAGGGGTGGATCTATGTATAAAAGGGAGCACCAATAGGGGGCTAACATGTGTCAAGGCCTACGTAGGCAATGACACAATTAGTCACTTATGTGGTAAGATCTAGGGCTATAACATGGTGGGGATAGAGGTAGGCCATAATGAAGTCTAGGGTAGGCTTGGGGGTGAATCAATGAGGGTGTGACATGTGGCTAGGGGGTGATGTGGTGCAAAACGATGGTACTTTCCTTGGTTTTGGGAGTTCCAATTGGATGGTGCCATGTGGTAAGGTAGAGGTAGGCCATAATGGGGTCTAGGATAGGTTTGAGGTAAACCAATGAGGGTGTGACATACAACAAGGATGGTACTTTGCTTATGTTTAGGAGAACCAATAATAGGGAGCCATGTGGCACATCTAGAGGTATTCAATGGGATATAGGGTAGGCTTAAGGTGGACCAATATGGATGTGCCATGTGGTAAGGGGGTGAGGTGGTTTGTAATAATGAATTTTCAAAATTTTGGGAAAACCAATAGTTGGTCACTACGTGTCAAGGCTGATGTAGTTAAGAATTAGTTGTGATTTTGTTTAAAATAGATGCATCAATGATGCCTTAATGAGCATTAAATGATCTTTTGATGAGCATTTAATCTATGAGTGTTTCCCTAATTCATGTAATTTCTATGTGGGTCCTGTTTTTAGTCTGCTGACCTCTGATTGACATGAGCTAACAATATTTTCTCATTTTTCTCAAATTTTTTGGTTGTTTTGGTTTGTTGATGTATGTCAATCCCATGGACAAAATGTGTAGTGGTCTATGTCTTGTAAGTATCCTATGCTCTCACAAGTTCAAGACATGAAGATAAGGAGAACCAAAGACTTGAAGAAGAGACCAGAGACTACCTCAGACTTATCCCACCAATAATGGTATAAAGCATGCATTGCATAGCATTTTGAGACCTTAAAATGAATGTAGACATGGTGGTAGGCCCCTCACAATACTCAAAGAAAGAAGGCCCAAGGACAAGACCCTTTGGAGTGCCCAAACCAAGATCTAAGGATCTTGGTATCATGATCAATTAGGGATCTTGCAATCAATCAAGGCACAATTGATTGCAAATCTCACAATTGATCACGACCTAGATCTAGGTGCAGATCTGAGACTCCTAAGAGCCAGGTGCCATAGGTCACAATTGGTTGCAATAGAGATCTTGGCCTAACTCTTAGACTCGTGATCGATCAGGGATCTCGCAATCGATCACAAGCCTGATCTTAAGTCAAGATCAATTACGAGATCCACAATCGATTACAAGACGTAATCGATCATGGATCTTACAATCGATTGCGAGAGTATTTTTGGTAAAAAATTTAAACATAAATTTCAAGGCAAGATTTTTGAAATTTAAACCCCATTTTTCAAAATCTAAGGATCTAAAGAGATGCCCATTTTAAAAGATTCCAATCCAAAGGTTGTGAGTGCTCCTCACTCCTATAAAAAGGAACTTTTTCCTTTAGGGCAATATATCTCCAACACTGTAAGCTACCTAGAGAGGATTACAAAGTTTACTAAATTGAGAGCCTCCCCCACTAAGAAAAACACCATTGTTCTACTAGTTTTGAGCTTGAATAGCTAACATCTTACTCAAGAATCACTCTCTCTTTCTCTCCTCTTGGATATCACTCTACTACTATTGAGGAGAACTTGTGGTGAGCCTTTCTCAAGAGGAAACTCACACTTGGCTGAGCTCAAGGAGCACTAAAGCCAAGAGCTTGAAGCTTGTGGGTAGCTAAGGCAAACTAGCTCAACAAGGAGAACCCCACTTTGTATAACTAGCAACATCAACCATCTTATAGTAATATTTGCTTTAATTTACATTCATCTTTACTATTGTGCCTACATTGCTTCCACCGGAGACAATGGAAGCTTGACTACCTCTACCAGAGACACCAGAAGTAGTTCACACTTGTCGGAGACACCGACTGTTGTTGTTTAGTTTGATTGTGAGAAAGTTGTTAGGTTTTGTATATTGATTTAGGTTGTAATAATACCTAAATGAAATATATCTAAGCTCAGTGGTGAGCTTTAGAAGAGTGGACGTAGGCCCTAGTACCAAACCACTATAAATCTCTTGTTGTGGATTGTGTGTGTGATTGTTTGTCTCTTTACTTTAATGTTCATTACTACTCTTG
>JAOXJP010263144.1:0-20843 GCA_025762735.1 Platanus orientalis
GAAGAGAAGTGCACATGTTTGCATAATCTTACGGTGCTGTGGTTTTGGTACAAGTCCCATTGTGTCCAGCATGATAAATACCTTGCTTTCTTTGTTACAAATTGCTGCACAAGAAGCAACTAATTTTAGAACCGTTTCAAACCACTGTTTAAAAAAAAAAAAAAATTTAAAAGTTAAGCTAAATATCATGTAAGGGTGCAACTTGGGCAGGGCCCAACCAGAACTCAACTGAGGTCAAATTCGGCTGGCATTTTTAGACTTTAGGTTGGGGCTTCGGGCAAAGAAACCCAGCTAAAGCTGACATTGTGTAGCATACACATTTTAACTTAAATTGTATTATTGTTCAAGCCTAACCCATTTGAGCCGGACGATCCTGAGTTGGTTTAGGGTTAAGTACATTTGGCTTGGGTTGGGCTCATATTTAGTGCCACGGTAGTGGATGAGTTGGGTTGCAGATAGACAGCTCGGATCTTAGGGTAGGGAATGGGCTGGGCCCAACCTGACGAAACCACTTCAGTTGCATGTCTAGCTATCAGCCACCTAGAACATCTCCTATCAATTCCAACCTTCCAATTACTGGACCAACTCTACTAGGATGTTAGTTACTTGATATGGGACAGTGGTTTCTACTTTCATTTTTTTTTTTATGAAGAAAATTTTCCTTAGAAAAGGGATGAGGAATCCCAAAAGATACAACAAAAGCAAACTAACAGCTATTTACATAATATAGTTCTACACCACCCATGTTTGGTGTTAACCACAGAGTATTCCCCAAGATGACTACAATGCAAACCCCAAAAGCAAGCTAGATCCTTTGCATGAGTATAGATGATGTAGGCCGGCTTACTAAAGCCCTCAAAAACTCATTGATTGTGTTCCAACCAAATCACCCAACATACAGTTGGACACACCAAACTCCACAAGATTTTACCTTTCCTACAAGTGTTCACAATGTCCCAAGAAAGAAAAAGAGATTCCATACCTTGGGGGAGGACCCATAAGAACCCAATCTCACCCAAAACAAATTTTAAACCTCTAAAGCAAAGGGGAAATGAATGAAGATATGGTCTACAGTTTCCTCATCTTGAAGGCACAATGGACAAGCATTCGGAATGATTAAGTCACGATGTTGGAGAAAATCGATGGTTGGAAGGTTGCCCTTGCAACATGTGCAAACAAAAAATGAGACTTTGGAGGGAGTATACAACTTCCAAACCTTCCGCCATAGAGGGTTGGGATCTCCCCTTAGCCATTGAGCATCCTTGAAAGATTTCACTGAAAACTTCCTGTCATGCGAGTGAATCCAGTGCATGGAGTCTTCCATATAAGGCCATGGGTGGACATGGTCCACAAGCCCAATTAGATCAGTCATGACATCGATTTCTCAGTCATTCAAACTTCTTCTAAGGCCTATATTCCAAGCACCCCCTTCCACCGAAGGGACCCAACATTTTGCCACTTTTACATCCCTATTGTTCACCAAGTTAAACAAAGAAGGCGACTCCAACAAAAGCAGTCTATCTGAGCACCAACGATCCTTCCAAAAACGAACCTTGGATCCCAAGCCAATTTCAAATTTCGTGCTTCTCTTGAATTCCTTGGCAATCTTCATTATGGCCTTCCAACAACCATAACCATAGGGGCGAACAGAGGTCTCAGCCTCCCAATTAGTTACCACCCCATATTTGCTAGCAATAACTTGGTGCCAAAGACTTCCTCTATCATGCCCAAACCTCCAAAGTCATTTGGAAAGAAGAGCTTTATTTGTCACCTTGATTTCATTTATACCCAAACCTCCTTGATGCCTAGGTTTGCACACTTCATTCCAACTCATTAGATGCAGTCCATTACCTTCCTTACTTTTTCCCCAAAGGAAGTCTCTTTGAAGTCGCTCTATTGTCTTCTCCACTGATGTCGGCATTTCAAAGAGGGATGAGAAATAAGTGGGAAGGCTTGCCAACACAGATTTGATTAAAACCAGTTTCCCTCCTTTTGAGAGATGGCTACCTCTGTTCTACACTTCTACCAAAGAGGTTTATGATTTGGATAATTAGGATCATTCAATTTGCGTTACTTGCAGGTTATAGACCATTGACTGGAGGGTTCAGATAAATGGAATGCAAACCTATTGAACAACTAACAGAGGACCATCCCATTTACTAAATGGCTAGGTCTCACCTTAATTCTTCCTTTAGAAAAGTGGACCAAGAAAAAGCAAAAGACTGGTTAGCTTGGTTAGACTACAATAAGCAGTAGCACTTAGAACACATACAAAATTTTATTAAACTTTTCCCATTACCACTACGAGAAGAGACGTTAACCTCCAATATACATAAACAAAGTTGCCACTCAGGCAAACATGAACGAGATGTAATTATCTACACAAAACAAAACTGATGCAGCGTGCTTATAGGCTAGTGGGTGTGTGCATAAGAAGTTAGGAATAAAATTGTAAGAGTAATGATTAAACATAAACAAAATTCCTACCTGTACATCCACACTAAATCAGACAATTCTTTAAATTAGGTTCATATACAATCAAGGAATTAGGGATTACAAAATTAATAAACAATCAAAGACCTAAGTGTAATGTTCTATTATTGAGTTATTTTGGGGAAAGAAAAAATTAGGCTTAGGCCTAGGTCCAAATCTTATATCTGAAAATTTCCCCAAAGAATCTAAATTGGGCTGAGGGAATGAATAAATAAAAATGAATCCAAGGCATATTTTGTCAATTATAATATTTTAGGAAGTGTAGTTTAGGCCAAGAATAGGGAAACCCAGTTTTAGGCTTTATGCCAAATATGTTAAAAGTCCTTAAAATCTGGGGATTCGAAAAGAGAACCAACACTAGAGATTTAGTACTTGAATATGATGTCGAATGCCTCATTGATGAGGTTGAAGATGATTGTAAGCGAAACCGAGGTTTAAAGAAGCTTTAGATTGAGTTTTGAAAAATTTTCAAAATTTTCTTTCTCCTGGATGCAATGCCGCCAGTCCTAATAAGATAATTTTTTTATATATAATTTCTATGATGTTGCTCATAGAATTAGGGTGGGATGGTTGAAGTGGAGAGGTGCTTCTGGAGTGTTGTGTGATGAACGAATACCTCTAAAATTAAAGGGAAAATTCTATAAGACCGCTATAAAACCAACCATGTTTTATGGAGCAGAATGTTGGGCAGCCAACAAAGAAGTACATAAAATGAGTGTGGCTGAAATGAGGATGTTGAGATGGATGAATGACAAGACTAGAAAAGATAAATTTAGGAATGAATTCATTCGTGGGAGTTTAGGGGTAGCACCAATATGCGATAAAATGAGGGAAAGTCGATTGAGATGGTTTAGGCATGTGTAACGAAGACCAATGACTGCACCTGTGAGGCGGAGTGAGACAATACAAGTTGAAGGTGCTAGAAGGACTAGAGGAAGGCCAAAATTGACCTGGGTAGAGGTAGTAAAAAGGGACATGGCAGCTTGTAATTTAACAGCAAATAAGGCCCTAAACATAGCAGAATGGCGGAATAGGATTCGCGTAGCCGACCCCAAATAGTTGGGATAAGGCCGTTTGTTGTTGTTGTTATTGTTATTTTTGGGGGAGAGGGTTTTAAAATATATAAGATTCTATTTTGATGATGAAATTATGGATAGGAATTCTGGCAAAAACAGCCATAAATCTTTTTTTCTTTCTTTCTTTCTTTCTTTTGAAGGTGGGTCAAATACATATGTACCAACAAATGAAAGATGTAAAAGAAATATAATTACTAGAATAAATATTTTATAGCAATTACCCATAACTAAGATTACCTAATAACTAATAAAATCTCTTTCCACCATGGTCAACAGCCATATTGAAGCATATGGTACTAAACTTTCTTTTCTTCAATTCTTAGACATTTTGACATTTCTTCTTTCTTTCTTCTCTTTTGTCGGTCGAAAACATTAATTTATATTAACTTGAATTAGAGCATGATTCTCTTAGAGCTTGCCCGTAACTACAAACCATATCATTGTCTATGATAGACATTTTAGCATCTATTAAATGTGAAAAATTGGATGGTTTACACTAGTATAGTGTTTGGATTCTAAGTGGGAATTGCAGAATTATTGACTCGGCCTTGCATGTGAACATGCATAAAGTTATGTATTATGAAGTAGGAATATCTGGGAAGAATAGGACCATTTCCTTTCTAGGGTGAGACATTTCTGTCCACCACCTCAAGGTACACTATTTACTAGACAAGTATCCATGGACAGAGCCCGGAGCCTGGTCCACTTGATATGCATCCGGATCCAGCCCAAATAATCATATGCGCCTGGCCAAAAACCATACAATTACACTTACAAAGTTAAACATCAGCATATATTATAGCTAATATGTTATTGAGACCTCAAAAAATGGACAAATTCCTATTCTTAGGCAAAGGATAATGATTAGTTATAATATGACAAGGCCTGTGAAGTTTGGGGCAGATGAAGTCCAGCTCGAACCCAACAGGCAATGGCGAGGTGGGTTTGGATCAAGAGGTTATTAGGCTAACATGCCTAGGCCCAATCTTAAAGAGCTTGGGCTGTAGAGCCCTTTGGCCCTAGCTAACCTACCCCATGTGCAGCTCTAACTATAGAATGATAAAGAGGTGGGTAGGGGAATCCACCTACTTCTTTACTCTCCGTTCATTGTCTCATTAAATTAGATCTCCCAATGTAACAGTTGGACATGTATAAGTGTCATGTGGTGCTTGGTCCACTGATTCTATTTTTTAAAGAAACCTTAGCCAAGACATCTTATGACATTAATACCATTTGCATGCTAAACGTGCCAGACAAGAAGTCGTATTGGGCTTGGGGGACCGTGAGAGAGAGAGAGAGATGCTTGTATAATTCAACCAGGTCTGAAATGGGAGGAGGGCCTAGTTCTAAAGTGGGGTTTAGACGGATTCGTTTGTTGCCCCCCCATCCTGGTGTTGTGTTTCGCAGCAAATATTCTAGTACAAATTAACAAGAAAAATAAATAAAATAAGATCATAGCAAAAAATAATAATAATAAGGCACCAAGATTTATGTGGTTTAGCGATGTGTGCTCCACGGGAGATAATTAAATCTTTCTTCATTATGAGAATACAAATCCGTACAAAGAAGTGTGATTTTTGTAATTTGAAAACCCACACCATTTCCCTTTGTACACCCTCTCTCTCTCACTAATTCTCAAAACCTTGAAAAAACCTAATAAAATCACCCTTATACGGCTGCTCCCTTTCTTTCTCCTTTTTCCTAATTTTTAGTTAGGGTTTCCTTCACCTTTGCCATTCAGTTTGACTCCCATATTGAAAAGAGTCATTTTTAAAACTAAATTAATTCATCATCGTTAGATCTTAAAAGATCTAATGTTTCCTTAAAACAAAGACAAAACTGACAAATCTCCACCTTGGCTTTATTTTCAACCCCTTAAATCACTTGCAGTTGTCTTTATCTTGTATCATAGTGTGACACAACTCCGTAGTACCACTCCAATCTATTATGTAGCTCCACACCTCCTTTTCTTGAGATGCTATATCCCACTTGGAAAGGGTGGCTCAACCAATCTTCAACAATGAACTAAATTGGTTAAGTCCAAGCAATGCTTGAACTTCTCTGTAGTAACTAGTTTTGTCATCATGTTGGCTACAGTGTCCTTTATGTGAAACTTCATCAAATTTAACTTTCATCTCCAATTAAATCTCGTATCCAATGATACTTCACATCAATGTGTTTGGTTCTAGAATGATAAATCTAATTTTTTGTCAAGTGAATGACACTCATATTATCATAATACAACATAACTTTTCTTGCTTCAATCCAAGTTTTGTGACTAAACATGTCACTCACAAAGCCTTCCTGACACCCTCAATGACTGCTATGTATTCTATGTTACCTCAATTGTTGGTTGTAACATTGCTTTCCAACTAAAAGGCCCACTTGCAAGAGTAAAAAGATATCCTATTACAGACCTCCTCTTGTCCAAGTCACCTGCATAATTAGCATCAACAAACTCATAACCTGTCTTGTTCCTTTATGTTAAATAAAATGTCAAAATCCGTTGTATATTTTAAGTACCTTAAGTTCCACTTTATAACATTTTCAATGCTCTCTACCTGGATTATCCATGAACTTATTCACCAAACTGACTGCATGTGAGAGATCTAGCCTACTTTATACCATTTCATACATAAAGCTTCTCACAATACTAGTGTATGGCATTTGAAACATATCATCCACTTCCTCATTTGGACATATCCTCTAGTTCCTCATCTGTAGTAGAACATAGGCTAGCAGATAATTTGAAGTGATTTGCTAGAGGAGTACTTACTAGTTTTATGTTTTATATACTAAACCTCTCTTCCACCTTTTTCACATATCACTTTTGAGACACCCAAAGATTTTTGGCCTTCCTATCTTTGGATTTCCATATCAATGATCTTTTTAGCAACACTTATATCTTTTATGTCAAATTCATTGCTCAACTTGGACTTTAATAAATCAACCTTTTACTTATTTTTTGCAATAATCAACATGTCATCAACATATAACATCAGTAGAATAAAAGAACCATATTCAAAAACTCTGTAGTAAACACAACTATCATATTGACTCCTCATGTAGCTAATTCGCACCATGAAGGTATCAAAGTGCTTGTACGATTGTCTTAGAGATTGCTTGAGCCCATAAAGTGATCTGTTTAGTTTACAAACAAACTCCTCTTTTCCTTGCTCTTTGAACCTTGGTTTCTCCATATAAAATTTCTCATTTAATTCACCATGAAGATGTTGTCTTCACATCCAGTTGCTCTAACTCTAAATCGAGTAAAACAACCATGGCTAACATCACCGTAATTAAGGTATGTTTTACTACTAGGGAGAGCATTTCATTGTATCAATTCCCTCTTCTTGTCCATACCCCTTTGCTATTAACCGAGCCTTGAACTTTTCTCCCTCTTTCTTTGATATTGTTTCCTTTTTTCCTATACACATATTTGTAGCCAATCACCTTTCTATCTTTTGGTCTTTCAACTAATTTCTACGTATTGTTTCTCTACAATGACTCCATTTCCTCCACCATTACAATCATCCAATTTTTATTATCCCTACAACTAATAGCATCCTGAGAACAATATGGATTACCACTACCAACAAATAATACAAATGTTGCCATATCTTCAAACCATACTTGACTGACACCTAATGAGTTATTTTGTCCCTGCCTGTAGTAAGACCTTGTTGTTGTTCCTACTGATGTACCTTCCTGCTAGAAGACTCCCCTTGAGAATATCATACCATATTTTCTTCCCACATTGGCCATGTTGTATCATCTTGTTCTACATGGACTGAATTTTTACTAACATGAGAATTAACCAATTGATTTCCTTCATCCCTATTGCCTTTCAACATAAACTCTTTATCAAACACAAAATCCTTGCTGATGACTTTCCTATGTGGAACTGGATCCCAAAGTTTGTAGCCTTTTACCCATTTTTCATATCCAATGAATATAAATTTTCTTGACTTTAGATCTAATTTAGATCATTGTTGCTTCTGTACATGAACATAGGATAGACAACCAAATATTTTAAGAATGAAATAAATAATCAATTGTTTTGCTTGTCCAAACCTCTTTTCGGATTTTGAAATCAATCGCATTTTGTGGTGATCTATTAACAATATGTCATGTTAATTGCTTTAGCCTAAAAAGTTTTCAGTAAACCTTCTTGCAACCTCATGCACCTTGTCTTCTCAATAAGTGTCTTGATCATCCTTTCCACTACACCATTCTATTGTGGCCCACCTGGTGTAATAAAGTGTCTTGTAATACAACTATCCTTTCAGTAATTGATAGACTCTTTATCCTTATATTCCAACCCATTATTTATCTTTAAATATTTGACTCGTTTTCATGTTTGTTTTTCAACTTCAGTTTTCTATTGCTTGAACTTAGTAAAAACTTTAGATTTTTACTTCATAAAATAGACCCATACATTACGGAAAAAGTCATTTATAAATGTAACAAAGTAAATAGGTCCCCATTTGATGATATACTTACGGATCCCTACACATCGGAATGTATATACTGTAAAACTTCCTTTCTCGTATGATATGTTGTCTGAAAGCTGACACTGCATTGTTTTTCATTCAAACAATACTTGCAAAAACTAAGTTTATATGCTTTCACCCTTATAAGAAAATTTTGTTTGTGAAATTCTAACAACCCTTTCTCACTCAAATGGTCTAACCTCATGTGCCATCATCAGTATCGCAATCAATAAGAGTAGTTACAAATGCTCCACCTGTAATTGTTCTCTCTATCAACTTGTATAGATTTTCTTTATTTTTTCCCTTCATGACAACCTTAGCTCCCTTAATGACTTTAAGGCCTTCATTCATTGCCGTAAAAGTATATCCATTCAAGTTTAATGCACTCAAGGAAATTAAGTTTTTCTTTAAATCCATGTTATGTCTAACCTCTCTAAGTGTTCTTACCATGTCATCAAACATTTTAACTTTAATGGTTTCTATTCTAATGGTTTTACAAACCGCATTAATACCCATTAGAATAGTACCGTCATTATAAGGATTATAAGTATCAAACCATTCTCTATAAGGAAACATATGATAAAAACAACTGAAATCTAAAATTCATGTTTCAACAAGATAATTCATACTTGTACTAACCAAGAGAAGATCTTTGTTACTATTTAAACTGTATATTTCTACGCTAACCTGATATGAAGATTTTTCTATTTCCTTTTTTTTCCAAATATTTTTGACGTTTTCTGCAATTCCTTTTCATGTGTCCATCATTTTTGCAATAATAGCACTCGAATTTATTGCTTTTTCCCTTTAATTTCAAGCATGACATCTCTTTATTTTTAGACCCTCTGTCTTTACTTCTTCCACGTTAATGGCTTGATTAACCCTAGCCACCAACTCTTTTGGTTGGGAATCATTTCCTGGCTTCAATAATGTTTCAGCCTCCAATCAAGCCATTGTTACTTCATCAATCATGATAGTGTATTTCCCAACTAATAATGTGGTCACAAGTGTATCAAAGGAAGTTGGAAGAGTCTTGTCCTCCTCTTCAATTTTCACCTCAACGCTTAATAATTAAGTAATAATTTTAATATAGACATTAAGATGATCCAAAATATTAGTTCCTTCATCCATCCGCAATTGATATAATTGTTTTTTCATAAACAATTTATTTGTGAGCAATTTGATATATATATAAATTTTCTAATTTTTTCCATAATTCTAAAGTAAAAGTTTTATTCAAAACATTGTGTTTTAACTCTGGTGAGAGATATAAGAGGATGGTGCTCACTGTCTTCATCTCAACTTCCTCCCAGTCACCGTCAGACAAGGATGTCGGCTTCTTTTCCTTGCTGAATAGTTGATTAGCCCTTATTGCACTATGATATCTTTAACCATATTTTGTCACATGCTAAAGTTATTTTTTCCATTAAGCGGCTCCACTTCAAACTTGACCATCAAGAATCATTTCCCTGCCATCGTACTGAACTCTGGTAATCAAGAACTTATTCTTAATTCCTATACTCCTTGGCCAAACCTGATGCTCTAATACTATTTGTTGAGTTTCGTAGAAAATATTCTAGTACGAATTAACAAATAAAATAAGCTCAAAGTAAAAAAAAAAAAAAAAGATACCAAGATTTGCATGGTTCAGCGATGTGCCTACATCCACAGGAGAGAATTAAACCTTTCTACACTATAAGAATGCAAATCTGTACAAAAGAGTGTGATTTTTGCAACCCAAAAACCCACAATGTTTCTCCTTGTACACCATCTCCGTCACTCTCAAAACCTTGAAGAAACCTAAGTAAAGCACCCTTGTACAGCTGTCCCCTTTCCTTCTCCTTTTCCCTAATTTTTAATTAGGGTTTCCTTCACCTTTGTCATTCAGTCCAACTCCCATATTGAAAAGAGTCTTTTTTAAAAATAAATTAATTAATCACCATTAGATCGTATGATTTAACGGTTGCTTTAAAATAAAGACAAAATCAACACCTAGAAAATAGATAATCTTACAATGAAAACTATAAGGAACGATACATTTGATTTTGTATATTGGATTCAGGGATGAATTATTGAAATGACGAATCACTTGTGAAAGTTGTTGAGTTCGTTAAACTCACTAGCATATAAAAATGGTGAATTTTAGGGTCTTTAAGCTAGATTTGAACCATTTGGGTCTTGTCATACTCGCAGGCTACTTATGTACCCAATTAAGGGATCAAGCCAAAAGTAGTTTTTAATAGACTGATCTAAAACATTGAATCGTCATTATCACATTTCTTAAGGATAGTTGAGGCCTCCCACTTTTATGTGCAAGGGATCGTGGTCAAACTAACCCCAAGATACAACTAAGCTTGGACTCAATCCTATCTCTCAATGAGGTGTACTCCCTAGATAGACTCATTATACATCCCCTACAAATTTATTGCCCAAAATGGTTTGGTACACAAAAATAAGTAACAAAATGTATCCAAATTTTATCAAAATCCCAGCAATCTTTCCTTATCTAGGTAATTATCATATATTAAAACCAAGTCAAGAAGACAAGGTTAACACTTTCAATCAAGTAGAGGTTCTCCTACAAAAACACACCATGATTGAGGTGGTTTTCAACCCAAGAATGGAAAGTAGAACTTCTTAAGTAAGGACTTTAGTTAGTGTTTTATAACACACACCCAAAAAAAGGAACAAGGAGAGAGGTCTTCTTTCAATGGTTGCCTTCTCCTCCTTCTATCTTCTCTTATTTATTTCCAGTTTGCTCTATATTCTCTATCTAATTTATTGAATACTTAGCCAAACTGGGTTTTAACCCAATTTATGGTAATGATGGGCTTCAATCCTTATGTGTCCATGTTTTGGTGGGCATCAATCAGGCTCTCTATTGTCGACTTGGCTTTTTCCAAGGCAAGTTGATGGGCTCTGGTACAAACTAATTTGCATTACAAGCCAATTTTTGCCTACTAGACCCATTCGTGAATCCAATTTAGTCATGAATCCCGTTTCAAAGCTTACTAGCTAGTCACTAACCAATCGAGCATCACCATTCGTGTTTGTAATCCCGTAACAGACCTATCATCCCCGAGTGATCTAGATTCTTCAAGAGCTCATCTGAAACACCGAAAAAGAATCTTGCAACTCCACAATGATATGCACATATGTAAAGTGTAAAATGTGTCTCAAGTACCTAAGCCCTTGTCCGTACCTGCACCCAATCTTGAGTCTGTGCTCATGCATGTGCATGTGTGGGCAATGTGTTGTGCCACCACTACATTTTCTCAAAATACACAAGGTGAGGGAGAGTTTTAACTTATAAAGTGCTTTTATTTTATTTACCAACTGATGTGGGACTGAAATGAAACCAAATGATAAACTTTTAAAACCACCATGCTTGAAAACATTTGGAAAAGAGGAGTCATTAAGACGTTTTCAACATCACAAAATGGGGAACCGTATCCTCTATGCCACCTTATGATGTGCCACGGTAAGCCACAGACACAAAGGGGGGTTGGACCCTGCAAAAAGTGTATGGGCCCCACTCCCTTGTGTCTGTGGCTCACTGTGGTGCACCACAAGGTGGTGCAGAGGATACGAGTCCGTAAAATGTTAAATCTTGAATGAAATATAATTAAAAAGCGAGAAGAGAGGTTGAGTTTCAAAGAGGATTGATGCTGTAAGTAAAAAATTAAAGATAGACACCTAAGTGATTTTATGAAATTCAACCACTTGAAGATAATTCTACGGCTGAACCAAGCCTAAACCTAACCCTGCATTAGCATTCATTTCCTCTTGTGTAAATCACATGATTTAGGTATATTCTAGTTCTTGTGAATCGTCCAGTCAGGCCCACAACTCGCATGTGTTGACTCGTCCACATCTTTTGAGCCCTCAGTTTAGTAATGGTCATTATCCGCGTGATAGTTATTACATGTAATGTAATCATTTCATTTGAGTTTCCCAAGGATTTTGTAGCCACAATGGATGGTTTAAAATGAATTCTCTCATATTTGCACCGATTTATGCTTGATAACACAAGTCATTTCATTTTATAGAAAAACCTAAGATGACTTCATTTCTAATTATAGTTAACAAGTCAGTATGAATTTGAATGATTTCATTATAAACCATCACCTCATAGCTACAAATGCCTTTATAAACTCAAATGAAATGATTATGTTACAGGTGGCTGGCTGCCAAACAGGCTATAAGACAACTATTCAATTACTTCAATCCGAGTTAAACCTCTTTATAGGAAAATTTTATGGTACCAAAAAAGTAATTTTTTCTTTTATGCCCCAAAAAATCATATGCCATTTTAAGTAGCATCTAGCACTCTTCCATGTTGTAACTTACCTTTGGTCCAACCCGAAAGAACGTAAGGTGCAACATCAACATCATAAATCTCAACTTGAACAACACAAAATGCATCTTATATATATATATGTATCGACACAACAACAACAAAAAATGCATATTTAGTACCATAGCATTTCTCATCCGTTTATGACTGATGAATGACAGTATACAAAAGAAATAAAATCGGTGGCTTGGTGCAGGTGCCACCCTTGATAGGGCTGTCAATGAGCCGAGCTTAAGCCTTGTTTTAAGTTTGGTGGGACAAGCCTGAGCCTTGGTTTAAGCTCACTTCCAAAGTGCGCCTGAGCCAAGCTTTACTAAACTCAGCTTGTTAAGAGTTTGATTTAGTTAATAATTTTATAATAATATCATATATTGTGACAATATTAATGTTCATATAAAACAAATTAAGCTAATGGGCCATTAGGATGTTGGGTCCTTTTTTTTGAAGCGAATCAAGCCTGAGCCTACCTTCACGAGCCTGAGTAGAGCCTAAACTTGACTTTCATGTGATTCTGAGCCGAATTAGGCAAATCTTGGCTCAGCTCAGCTCGTTGACACCCCAACCTTTGACATTGAGTACAAGATCTTTATCTTCCAAAACAAGTGGAGAGCTGCCTACCTATGGCTGTCAACTATCCCATTATTATCTGCATTTGATTTGTGTTCGATCCACTAATATTTGATTCAAATGCATTTATATCCGATTTGATTATTCGACTAACCATTGAAATTAATATATAATTAATATTTATATTAAAATGTTGTAGGACATGTTATGTAGAATACAACATAAGAATATCATAATTTTAACCTTAACCCATTTCTCATCTCCCATTCCCAATTTGAATGAAAGAAAGCTCCTAATAGTCGGTTTCCCATTCTCTCGTTGATCTATCAATCATCTTCTATCTCTATAATTCCTAGGTCCTTATTGTTTTTTGTAAATATTTGAAAAATATTCAAATTCGATTTGATATTCGAAAAAATAAACAAATACAAATACGGTATGCTTATATCTGATTCGTATTTGATCCATTGACAGCCCTATGTCACCCTTAATCCCAAAAAAAAAAAAAAAAACCTTAAATTGCTAAAATTTTATTTAAAATTGCAAATGCTTTGCTTTCCATGCCTTCACCCACTAACCACTTGCCATTAAGACACAAATGAGAGAGAGAGATCAGGAAGAAAGGGAGACGTGCTTAAACAGGATATGTTTTCTTTATTCAGTGTTGTTATGTCATTTGTACAAGGGTTCCCTTTTATGTTTTTTTTTTTTTTTTTTTTTGATACGAGGCAAGTGCTCCCATTACTCTTGTGGCCTTGTGATGTGCTAGGATGTATGGGTTCATTTATAGTAAAGTATCTCGTGAAAATTCCAAACCTCCTATTCCATCCACCCTCCGTATGTGTCAACGTTCCCAGCTCTACATCTAATTATCTAACTGATGGAGACCTGCCCAAAAGATGTGTCAACCTATTCACCAAAAAATAAAAAATAAAAAATAAAAAAATATAAAAAACTGTGTTAGCCTAAATAATATCTCAACTTATTTATTAATGGTTTTTGTTAAGGCCAGTTTTATCCAATGTAAACACTAAATAAATAATGTATAGAAATATCAACCCTAAATTAAATCTGACTTTAATAGAAGTTATAGGAAACTTTTAAATATATATATTGGATTAAGAAAAGTTCTAAATTTTTTGGAAGGACATGATCTTTTTACTACTAAATCAATCTCGTTAGAGTTTGTCATAACTATTTGTAATTAGTTAAGAAATTATATACAAATGTTAATAATAAACATGAGAACTTTAATTTTTGTATTTTAAACGATAGGTTGTTCATCAATAATGAAATTTTGCTTTTAAAAAGCTCTCTACATTTCAATGATGTTCTTTATTCACTATGTATTGTGTTAGTTGTTTCTAGATGACGTTTTAACAAGCTCTTAACATTGATAATGCGAGAATCTTTGGTGAGCATCACATGTGGTTCTAAGGATGCTTCAGTTTTTTTATGCTAAATTTACGGGTTTTTGTTTTTTAAATAGTCATGTAAGTCACACCTAAATAGTTGGGATAAGTCTGTTTGATATTGTTGTTGTATTTTAGAATATGTAAAGACCTGATATTAGTACTCTATTTTCTTGCAGTAAACATGAAATGGTTTAGCTAAGGTCCTGTTTGGCTGCCATTAAAGAGAGGGTTTTCCATGATTCTTGTCAAAATTTTCTCAAGATTCTCTTTTCTAGGTGTCTAGTTGCAAAGAATGAGAAATTCTCAATTTTCATAATTTTCTCCTGCAAATCCCTATTTTCTCATAAGAAGCCATTTTATTTTCACATAAAACTTGCCTGAAAACCCTCCCTTTCTTGTGAAAAGGGATGTCAAATTTCATTTTCATGACAACCAAACAACAAAGAAAATGAAATGATTTTCTCGTCGTGTAAATTTTATTTATTTTTTTACTATCCTATTCCATTCAATTTAAGGCAACCACACAGGGCTTAAGAGCACCTATAATTGCAATGATAATCTTGATTTGGAAAGTGATAATTAAGATAATCTAAAATTATTTCATAAAAATATTTCTAAATTGTTAAAAAGCATAAATAAACAACAAAAAAATGTGTTTACATATATATATTTAGAGTATTACAATTTTAATAATAATAATAATAATAAATGAAAATTTATTAAAAAATCAAGAATAAAACGTGATACAGGTTAGTATATATTAGTTTATAGATATCTATATAACCTCTTTAAATAAAATTGGGGTTTGATTCATAAATAGGTAGTTATGTTACATAGTTGTTGTACGATGAATGATGCAATCTATTTGTCGTTGGTTGTCTTTATTATTATTGGTAGAAGTTGCTCTCTTAAAGGAAAGACTGAACCTGATTCAAACCGACTAAAATCCAATTGTGAAATGTATGTTGGGTTGGTCTTGGGGCTGTGTCTGTTTAGAGGCAAAGGTGTGGTAAAGTGTACAGTTTTAACTTTTTTCCATAAATTTGCTTGTTGATGGGAAAACTACTAAGCATAGCTGCCTCGGGAAATGAAACTTTCCCACCCCTCATTTTTTGCCACCACCCTTATAACTAGTTTGCTGTCTTTTTCTTACTTTGTTGCATTTTGCCTGTAGTGACACACAAAATTATAATTTTTCCATGCTTTACTATGTCATCTATTCCCACGGTGGTTTTTCCATTTTTTTTCTATTGCAGATTATGGCAAGTGACAACATACAATGAGATCAAAATCAATGATTGAATCCTTTGAAACAAAAATTGTACGATGCCTGTCTATTTATCATGCCAGTTCCTATGCAAAGAGTGCATGGGGCCCACACCAGTGTATTAGGAGGTGAAGGTACACCCTGAACAGATGTAGAGGATTGGGTAGGACAACTTAGAGAGTGGCTAAAGTTAGAATGACATCAGGACCGACACATCAGTGCCAAAAAGTGAAAAAAACTCCCAAAAAAGTGGATATCACTTTTTCAGTGCTAATGTGTTAGCCCTAATATCATTCCAACTTTAGCCAGTCCATAAGTTGTCATACCTAATCCTCTTTCTTGAACAGAACATCCTGAATCTTACCATAAGGCATGTGTTTTAATCAAGGCAGCACAAATGTCTCGTCAAGAATTTGGTGTCCTGGACACCAGGGGACATCATATAAAATAAAATGGGTGAGAATTTGAAATTTCATCTAACAGATGCCCATTTTATACCATGGTGTCCTGGACATTTATTTTGACCATTGCTAAGCAGCTGGGATTTGGTATGACCACACCCATGTGTGACCCAGGTCAGTATGGCATCAGGGGTGGACACATCAGCGCCGAAAAAGTAATTTACACCTTTTGGGGAGATGTTTTTCACTTTTCGGCACTGATGTGTTGGCCCCTTATACCATATTGACCTAGGGTGTGTGGAGTTGCTAGGCCTTGTGTCATATGTTTTCACTTGAGAAAGGGTGTCTCGGTAAAAACACAAGATTAAAAGAGGGTGTTATAATAAATTCATAATAGAGAAGTACACGTGTATTTATAATACCCTCCTTTGGACTTGGTTGTGATTGGAAAGGAACTATCAAATGCTGCCTTAATTAACCTACCAACCAAAAGAAATAAAACTGTAATAATAGCACATTAGAAAGCATTAAAGAAACCTTCAACCCATGTAACTGCAGAGATAAGTTGGTAAGCACAACATTTAAGTAAGCATCTTTATAAAAAAAAAAAAAAAAAAAAGAAAAGAAAGAAAGAAAGAAAAATATTTAAATAACCATAAAATGCTCATTTATTCTTGTAAGAGTAATGATCTGCTGTGGTAAATATTGCTGTGGCTTCATGTAGCATTAACAAAAGCATGGGTTGAGACATCTTTTTTTAGGCATCCTGTCATTCGTTGATCGATAATGGGTGATTGATCTTCCTTTGGAATGGAGATGATTTCAATTTTCTATAGCAAATTTATGTAGCTTTTTGTAGTATAACAAAAAGCCTGGTTCTAGTCTTTTACCCATAGTTTTGAGAACCCGACCAATCATCTAATCAGTAAGAGGTCATTCATATCCAATCGGGTTCAACTGTGTAATAAAATATCAAAAAATAAAACAATCGTTACGCGTTAAAAGGCTTATGACAATGTTTCTAATTATTTCTTCTTAATTTGCTATTAAAAAAAAAAAAAAACTAGTCTATTTTGATTGATTTTACCAAATATGTAGTTTTTGGTTAATTATGGTTCTAAGCTTTCATAGAACCGTTTAGGGAGCTGGTTTGAGTCAATTGGGTCGGTCCCAATCCGGTTGGGTGTTCAAAACTATGCTTTTACCTTACACTATAAGGTTTTGTCTGTGTAATTTTTGTTAATACTACAAAAAGCTATAGGAAAATTTGCCGTTTCAATTTAGCTTTCAAGTTTCAACTCATCCGAACATTCATTTTACCGCGCTTGGACATTATAAATTCAAACTTCACCCAGCTCTAGATTATCTGTCCCCACATGGCCACACACCAGAGGAGGGTTGTTTTGTAAAATCGATAGAGTTACTTATCTACCTTCTATTTACAAAAATACCCTTAATGATTTATCAAACATCCTTGGTCAGGCAGCGTGTCACGTTTTGATTGCTACAGGCGTGATATCTCCCCAGTTTGACCGGATACAATTCGAACTCCGTCGTACTTTTATAGTTCACAGCCAAACTGTCCTCATCATACGGACAGAATTTCCGTTCTGACGTTAGTAAATGGAAACAACCAGTTTTAATCATGCCAGTAAGATCGTACCTGGATTTTCATCCAACGGTGTAGATTTCAGGTGTACGTACTCCTCGGGAGAACAATCGATTAAAGATCTCAGCCGTATCTTACACGTAAACAATCAGGCGATGACACCTGTAAAGGTCCCCCGCGTAAAAAAAATACATGAATTAATATCGAGTTATTGTTACTGTCCACGTGCCGATCATCAACGGTTGAATGATCTGCAGCAACAGCTCAACCTCCAGACCCCTCGTCGGCTCTATAAGTGTCACACAAATCTCTTTTCGTTTAAAGGAAGTGATCGTCTTCCTCAACAGAGAGCCCGATAAGCGACACGACCCGCTACGACACGGCGTTTGCAGAAGAAAGAGGCCAATACGATACGATACGTGAAGGAGAGAACATGGTTTGCTTCTGTTTCCTCGTCGATCAGAAGCGGAAGGTCAGGAGCAGCAAACCGGCGGCCGGGATCTGTTCCCGGTGCGGCGGAGGGGCCAGCGTTGCCGATATGAAAACCGCTACAAGATTCTGTTACGTTCCGTTCTACTGGAGATCTTGGAGAGCTATAATCTGTACTTTCTGTGGAGCCATTCTTAAATCTTATAGATAAATATATCGGAGACTTACTCCGATCTGATTTTCTTTCTTTCTTTCTTCTCTTTTAAGTTTAAATTTGTGATATTTGGTAGTGTTCTGTTTATGCTGATTCGGTCGGGAGTTCAATCCCGTCTGTAAGAATTATATTGCTAATTTTGGGAGTGGTTTGCTATATTGAGAAATCTGAATATCTGACATGTGCTGAAAGATGTTATTATTTCTGTGATTTGAGGACTTTATAGCTTGAAATTACTGATTAATGGAAATATCCTTTTCATCTTCTTCTTTTTTTCTCTTTAACCTCAGGAGATATGTTTTCGTATATATATATATATATATATATATATATTTAATTTCAAGGGATTATAACTTGACTACACAAAATTTTAATTTCAAAATATAATATCTTGTCATGTACCGTTGCATTCAGGGACTGAAAAGAAGCCCTGTGATGATAAAAGGGTATATTCGTCATATAGAGCTTGACTCGCCAAACTTAAAGCTTACTACTTCATACCCGAAACTTAAAAGCCTGTTGGTTGAACCTATCCCATCCCCAAAGGCTAAAGATTACGGAGGCTCATCAAGATTAAGGCAATCTTGGTTCACCAAACTCAAGTTTACTACTTTGCACCTAAAACTTAAAAAGCCCATGTGACAAACCTGCCACTAAATGCTATAGTAAAGCTGATTGAAACAGGCCCAACAAGGGGCCTGATCCTCTTCACATGGAGCAAGGGTGCCCCCTGTCATGGAGGTATGGATTTTGTGTCAGCGCAGATTTGGTGCTCCCTCTTAATGAAGACCTAAAGTTCTTTCGCTTGCAGGGTGATTTACACTTTTTGGAAGAGATGGTTTTTACTTTCGACGTGATATGTCCTCCAATGCATGTGGGGGACTTTAGGTGCTCGTTAAGGGGGAGCACCAAATCCTGGGAGGCTTGTGTGGGACCCACACATCCCTGTGAGAAGGTGTACCCTGTTTTTGGTGCAGAGGATTTTATCGCCCCCAACAAATTAAATTATAACAATCTATATCTTTAAATATTATATATAAGATAGGGATGGTAATTTGTGTTGACGGGTTGAGTTCATGTCGTGTCGAGATAAGGGCATACAACTATATAATTCAACCCGATCCTGACCCACTTATTAATAGTGTCAAAGTGGGTTCCCCCGCTTTGACCTGAAAACACATTTACAGTTAGGGTTCGTGCCAGTTTGCAAATTATGTGGTAATTTGTGTTGACATGTTATATTCATGTTATGTCAAGTAAAAAGAGTATACAGCAATATGGTTTAACCCGAACTCAACCCATTTATTAATTGTGGTAAAATAGGCCGATCCGTTTTGACCCAAAACATACTTACAGTCAATCCTAACCCACTTATTTCGTATTTGTGCGGCCATACCCCTAGCAAATTGTTAGAGTACCTTCTTCACTGCCACCTATGGAATACTTTCATTCTCTCATAAGGGGTTAATGGGGCAAATGAATTTCGTGAGAACCGTGAAAACCACGCTAGTGGGGCTGATGCATCAGCACCAAAAAATGATTTACATTTTTTTGTGGGTGCTTATAACTTTTTGGCGTTGATATGTCTACACCCTGGTGCCATTTTCAGGATTCTCATGAAATTCATTCTCACCTAATTTTTTCATCTCATAAGGGTAAATCCAGTCAGGATTTGGTAGGACCAAATTAAGTCACCCTAAGACAGGATTGACACAGGACCTGACACATCAGCATCGGAAAAGTGATTTACACATTTTGGGATGCTTTTCACTTTTTTCAATGCTGATGTGTTGCCTCCTGTCTCAGTCCTACCGTAGGGTAATTTGAGTTAATCTTACCAAATCGTGAGGGGGTAAATCCCATGACCATGCTTCCCCCAACTGCACAATTCGGAGGGGATGAGAGAGAGCCCATGCCTCTGAGGAGGCTGATGAGGTCAAGCGTTACTGCAGCACTGCCTCATCTAAAATCTGAAATGCGATGGGGTTCCATTTTGCATTCAAAAGCCAAGTCAAACACTCTGATCTCGGTACAGGTGCCCAACAAAAAGACGGTTGAACGCTTGAAGAAGAAAGAAAGGAAACAGGGCGTTATTAATGCTGTTGACCTTACCGGTGAGAGAAGAATGGGCACTTACGTTGGCATTAACTATGGGCGGCAGTTCATCCAAGACTACTAGAAGAGTTTCATGTTGTGACCCTCTGTGATCAACTCACAGCTGACCCATGAGATGTACGGAGTTAAAGTAAAAAAAAAATGACGGAAGGATTGTGTCCACTCTCCTTAAAAACGCTAACCTCTGCTGGGTGAAAGGGGGCGGACACATCAGTACTAAAAAGTGATTTAAATATTTTTTTTGGGGGGACACTCATTATTTTACAGCACTGATGCATCAGCAGGGTGCCATATCAAGTGCACCACACTCCTGATGTGACCACTCAGAAGGGGGAATCAAAAACCTTCAAAAAGTGAATTGATTCCACCCCCTGAGTGGTCCCATCAGGGGTGTGGTACATACGATA
>JAOXJP010263154.1:0-20842 GCA_025762735.1 Platanus orientalis
TTTAAACAGAGCGGAATGGCGTAACAGGATTCATGTAGCCGACCCCAAATAGTTGGGATAAGGCTGTTTGTTGTTGTAGTTATCCATGTGAACTCCACAGACCCCGTAAGTGTAGCCCTCGTGACTCTTCTAGGTTTGCTCTGTTCAGTGACTCCACTGAACTCCATATTCTCCACACTTGACTCCATCAAGTGCACAATGATTTCCTACTATAGTGACTCTGTTAAAGGTTGTTGAAGAAGGATGACTGCAAGAACTTCTTCCTTATTGAATGACTTCTTGGTAGATGAATTTGACTATGGTGCACACTCCTTTGGAGAGAAAAATGTTTTACTATAGGGATTGCTCTCCAATCTTCCAAAGAATATAACCTACAAGTTGGGAAACTTTAATCACAACCTTGACAATGGTTTTTACTATTGGTAAAGGCACAAGGTCGTTTACACTCTTTTTAAGGATTTACAAATATTAGCTCAAGGACAATGGATTTTCAAGTAGAAATCAAAGATAGTTTTTCTTCTTGTGTCTCACTTTTCATTGGGGTTTGAACCCCTATTTATAGAGCGATAAACCAACTCAAAAATTCCTCCAATGGCTCTATTAAAAATAGTAAAAAAAAAATCTGCTAGAAAAAAATTCGAATATGGATTTTTCCAGATTTTTTGCTCTTGACCGGTCATGACTTCTTGATCGATCATGAATGACCCTGACCGGCCATGGAGGGTGGGTTACAAAAATCCCAAATTTTGTACTCTACCTAATCAGTCGAAACTAACCCTGACCGGTCATGAATCACTATTGTCAAGTAAACATAAATACAAGAAAAAAAGAGAGAAATAATTAAGTTTTAGTGAGAGTGGCAAAGTGAAGATATTAGTATTTTTCTCATGTGACTTTATTTTTTATGCTTCTACCTAGCAAAAAATGGAGAAGATGACAATTGAGGACCTCTCAAATAATTTATTTATTTTTAGCTCCCTTGTCTTCAAGGGCAACCTTTAGAGAAAACACACTTTTAATGGAAACCTTTAAGGAAGGAAGATTTTATTTTCTAGTCATGTTGATATATTATGTGTAATATATTATCTTATTACTCAACTCGATTTAATTCAAGAAATCTATATCTTATTGTCTTGGTGTTGGATGCTTGAATCCTTTTCCACCATTCCACTCTATCTAGTGCCTTATCTTCTTTTAGGCATACGCTATCATGTGTTTTTTTTTCTTCCTCCTCACTATTTCTACTCAAGTTCATTTTGGCCTTCACCTTGTCATTTAGCAACTTCATCCTACACCATATCGCTCTATTTAGTGTATTCATTGGTTTCATTGGACATGATCAAGCCATCTAAATCGACTTTCCCTCATCTTGTCACCTATTGATGCTACCCCTAAGTTTTCACAAATGCTTAGTTCTGATTCTATCCTTTTTGTCATTGATCCATTTCAACATCCACGTCTTCTTGATTGACTAACATTGTACTCTATAAAGCATGGTTTGTCTTATATACATATTATAAAATTTTCACTTTAATTTTAGTGGTATATATCTATTACAACTCCATAAACATCTCTCCACTTAGTTCAATGGCAACATCCTCTTCAGTCTCACCCTCCTTGTGGATGATTGACCCAAGATAATGAAATGGTTGCTTTGTGGTATTTATTTGTTGTCAATATTAACTATGTCATTCATGCTCCTCTATTTTTTTTAATACTAAAATTGCTCTTCTTTTTAGTTTGGGTTTATATTAAAAAACCTTTTGATTCTAAAACAATTTCTTTCGTTCTAACTCGATATTGCCCCTTCTCAAGTCTCTTCAATAAAAACTATTTTATCTGCAAATAGCACACACCAATGGACCTTCATCTGCATGAACTTAGTCAACTCATCCATGACCAATGCAAAGAGGTACTAGTTCAATGCCGACCATTGGTGTGAACCTACTATGATTGGAAACTTGCTTGTCTCTACTCCAACTGTCGTAAACATTATTAACAATCATCATATGCTTTTTCTAAATCAGTGAGGATCATGTGAAGAACTTTCTTCTTTTTATATTCTAAGCACAAATCCAAACAAATGTTATGATACTTTATTTTCACTTCTTAGTTTGTGCTCAATCACTCTCTCAAAGTTTCATCATAAATGGGATCTTTTGAGAGGTTCCATATTGCCAAGCCGAAGGGCAACATTTCTATACATGCTTAACCGGTGAACAAGAAATGAAAGACTAGTTGACAAACCTATAGGACTAAGCTGACAAGGTGATTGTTTTGCTTGTTTCTTCTAAAATGAATCAGAGGTAATATCTAATTTTAAGCGTATTTTTCATATCATCTATAAAAATTTCAAAGTCCTTAGAAAAACAACAAATAAAGCAATCATTGATCCTAGTTTGGGTAGTGGATATTCAAGGTGCATTGATTTTTCCCTTTCCACCTATTCTTTGTTATGATAGTTGGTGCAACTTTGAATTTCTCTTGTTCTTGTAAATAGACACCACAATAGTGTTCATCCACATTTGCTTAGTTCTAATGATCTGGTTGAACAACTTAGCTAACCAAGTTAAGCTATCACTTAGCATTTTCATACATCTCTTGGGGTACCATATAGTCCTAAAGCCTACTATGTCTTCATCTTTCTCAAAACTTTTGTATCTTCATACACACTAATTCTACAAAAGTAGCTATGACCTTCAATCTCACTGGCATTACTAATTCCTTGTAAATTGGAATTCTCTATGTGATCGTACTTTAATGGTTGTTTGAACTTCCTTCATTCCAATTACCTTTTTTTTCTTAATGATTCTAGCTCCCTTAGATTCTCGAAGGATCTCATTCACTATTCCTTTAATTTAACTAGCCATCTCATTCCACATAGTATTATTATTATTATTATTATTTTTGGATAAATATTCCATGTAGCACTTTTTTATTATTTGGAATTTCATTTTTTTTCTTCTTATCTATTTGTCTTTAACTAACACTGCTTTTTTTCCTTTTAGGTTCTACCTTGTAATTCTTTGGCACCTACTTTCTCCTTATGTTTTCTTCCATCTCTTAAAATAAACATCTAAATCCACTAACCTTTGTTGAGTGGTTAGTTTCTATCCTAGGTTGACCACACAATCTTTACATGCTGACTGCTTCTCTTAGTGGGGTAAAACTCTATATGGGTCATACTTGATGTACTTTTAAAAGTCATCAAATGTTATATTCTCTTTTTGAAGTATATATTTGCTACTGCAAGATAATATGCCATTGTGGATTTTAGGGTTGCATTTCTCACATCATTGTTTTCTTCAAATCCATATCCTCCATTAACTCTTTGTATCATCAATTCTCTTTCCTTATATTCCCATTTAAGTCTCCTCCTATGAATTTTCTCTCTCCCTTAGGAATTTCTGAATTTATGCTTTCATATTTTTATAAATTTGTTTCTATATGGTTTCATCTAACCCCACTTGAGGTGCATATGCACTAATTATTTTGATATTCTCTTTATATATATATATATATATATATTGATATCCCGTTTTCCTAAAACAACTATAATTGACGTTATCTTTTCACCTATCATAATATAATTCTTCTACCTACCATAGAGTGGGGAAGTTTATGATGTGAACCCTCTCAAATAAATCTTGCAGAGGTCCTTAAGGCTTTCCATAAAAAAACTTTCATTTTTTTGGATAAACAATAAAATTTTTTGAGTTAGGACATTTGTTCATTTTATTTGATTATTGTGTGTGACATGTATGATTATAAAGTAGTACCAGTGCTCAACTCTCTATATTAATGACAAATACCTGTAAATAATGAAAAATAAGTTTTGGCACCTTGCTCAATCTTTCATATTTCATAACACTTCATCTAGTTCTTTCTGACATCGCATCAACCCATTATCCACTCACTTCAAGGAATGTTGTGCCATGTGTTATTACGATTAGAATTGCTAGATTTAAGGTACATGATAACACTATCCAAACCAGGAGATCCATTAAGCCAAAAGTCAATCAACTATTGTCCACAACATTTGATCTATTACATTCTTTTGGTCATATTAGTAGAAACTTGAACAATTTTCACATTAGATAGCCCAAGCCGGTACCAATATTACACCAAAGCAATTATGGGGTGCTAGGAGGGGATCAGTAAACTTGAACAATCTAGTAAGTTAATGTCCTTAGTTTTCTTCTTTAAGTTAAAAAGTAAGTACATTGTTGATACTTCCAAACTCATAGAATATATATGAGGGATCCACTCTCTAAACTTTAAAGCTACACTATCTATTCATTTGTATACTGTGTTTTAGTTGGAATTTCCTGAGCATGAATTCATGTTTCTACATTTGGACCATTCAGGATGATGTAGGTTATGCATATATGACCATAAGATGTTGTAATTAAAGAATTTTAACTTCTCATACTCATTATAGAGGGAAAAGAATTGATATATGCTAGAAGTTTGGATCAATCAATTTTAGAATGTAGAATTTCAGGAGGTGGATATATTGAATTTTAAATATGGCATTTCTAGATTCAAATTCATCTCACAAAGATTTCTCTCTAATATTTATTTTTTTTACAGCATTTGAAACAAGAATTACAAGAAAAGCCAGGTTCACATCCCTTTGACGAGAGGGGTTTATTTTTCTTCTTTCTCCATTTTAATGGATATCTAATTTTTATTTTAGTAAAATAGTTGCAGCTGTAGGGTGAAAATTTTCTTTCCTATACCTGAATGATTGAATGATGTGCAAGATTTTTATTGTTGTTGGCAATGTAACCACCTTACGACAAATTATTTGTTAAATGTGTTCTTCATCTTTTTAATTATTTCCTTGTCAAATGCCAAAGTCTTACATTTTAGTTTGGAATTGGCATGGATGTCTGTCAAATGGACTCAATTGAAGCAACCTAGCACTACTTGCTAATAATAATAGTTTTCATTGGAAGAACAAAAGAGAATGAATTACAGGAAGTATAGATGAAGGCCCCAATTCATAAAATGGTTCTTAGCACTCCCTTTTTTACCAGAAAATTTGTGACAATATCAATATTTGCTTGCCAAATAGCATGCATTAAAGGAATACCTATATTTTCCAAATTGACTAAAATCAAAAACTTTGTTAGAACTTATATAAACATGTTTTCAAGATGGTTTATTTTTGTACTGAGATTTTATTTCTTCTGCAGATATTTTACTGCAATGTTGGAAACCCTCAATCCCTTGGTTAGCAGCCAATTACTTTTTTTTTTTTTTTAGAGGTTGGTCTATTGTAGCTTATAATAAAAAGTGTTCCCCCCCTCCCACCTGGTGGGGCTAGCTTGAGCAATCCTTAACAATTGATGTTCATTTGTCTCTCAGGTTTTTGCACTTTGTGATCATCCAACCATTTTGGACAACATTGAAACACAGATCTTGTTCAGGTAGTTGGAGATTTTTTTCAATAAATTTGTTTACAAACTTGCCACTTTGTAACAAGTAGCAAACTGACCAACTCCATATTTGACTTCTCCCCAAGTTTAATTTACTCCTAAGCATGGGCAGTTGAGCCATGATCATTACAACAAGTGTGTAGGACTCCTTCAGGTCAATTGGTTGACTCCAATCACTCCTTAGACTCTTCCCAAGTCGCTTGATTCTCCTTAGTCTTGATACTTAATAAAAAAAAGGAAAATAAAATAGACCAATCGATAGGTTTTTTATAACACTCTTCTATGCCCTTGAAGCTCTAAAAGTCTTCATTTGAAATCCTAAGAGAGTGAAAAAAATCTTACTATGTGTATATCTTAACCAAATAATACAATTTGATTTTTTATATTCATTTTTCTTCATAAGTTTTATTCTTACCTCAATATATATGTACACACATATACATACACAATCACACACATAGTCATGTCTTCCATTGGTTAGCTAGAGTCTTCTTTTCCTCTTCTTTCTTACTATTTTCCTTGCTTGTAATCTTGTTATCCTTCATCCCCCTTGAATATATAATTCCCTCGTTATGCAACAAAAATTTTTTTGGACTAAGGACAAATAGATTTGGTAAAATTATGAAAATACCCTTTTCGTGTGCCATAAATTTATGAACCTTTCTAGATCAATGGTGCTTCATTAAAAGGGATTAGGGATAAAATTTAACACAATTTGGATAAGGTTTGCTAGGTCAAATGATCAAATTTCAGAAGCTTGAAAGATTCTTTAACGGTAGTTATGGAAACAATAGGGAATCTTTTAAATTTTAGAAAGAGTGAAGAGGGAAATTAGTGGGGAAATTTAGGGGTTTTGTATGGAAACTTTAAAGATTAAAAACTCTCAAAGAAAAGAATGGAAAATGAGATGTTATAGTGGTGCAATTTCATGAGTTTATAGACCTAGAAATATCTCAACAACTGTGCTTCAAGTTCCAATGTGTTCCAACAAGTACTATGAAAATCAATTATAACCAAGCAATGAAGGATCTTACAATATAAAGATAGGGTTATCTGATGATCAAAGGTTTAACTAACTGTTACAACTTGAAGAACTTCAGTCTTGAGGTTGATGTTCTCCGATCTAGATTCTTATTCCAGTAGCCTTGCATTCACAGGTTCAAAGTGTTGCAGCCACTCATGTATGGATTGATATGGGAAGGAGAAGAAAGATGACACTTAGGGGTGATGAGAAGGGGAAGTTGAAGTTAGAAGAGGATGGAGGAATAAGAAGAAAGGGGGGGGTGTTGTGTGATAGGGTGGGGCAAGAGAGGAAGAGAGTGATGAGAAGTCGTGGGGTAGGGAAAGATATGATTTAGAAGGAGAGGGAGCTAGGGTGTCTCACGATCACACCTAGGGGAAGAGAGAGGAAGCAGACTCACGGCCACCAAATTGGCACACCAATTTTACAAAACTTTTTTTAATTCTTCACTACTAAATTATTGAGGAGGGGGTACCTTTAAATAGGCTTACAACCTTCTAAATAATAAAAGTTTCTAGTAACAAAAGCATCCTACAACAATTAATCTTGCTCCCTAATTATTTCCTAAATCTAGAACTTCCTAAAACTATGCTTTTTTAAAATTTAAACTACCAAATCAAAGAAGGAAATACTAGGCAGTTGACCACCCTTGTAGTGGGCCCCATTACTGGACTTTGGTGGCCACTAAAAGACAAAAATAAGGGCTGTCGACTAGACTGATATACTCATAAATACCCCTTGGCTTTGCTTCCTTATTACATACCCATACCTCTAAATTAAAAACTAACAAAAAGACTTGTCACTATTGACCTTATTACATAAAAGACATATAAATATATATATCCTTCTATGGTTAGAAGTGCTAAGTCCTCCTGGTCTTGGTCTTAAACTTCCACAAGGGATACCTACGATCCATCCAAGTAAGTGATGTTGATCACATCGTCATTCAACTTGTCAGTATTTGAATGGAACAAATGATTTTAAAACCTAAGAAAAGACTTGGATGCTTAAGAAACTTGTTAAATTATAGCATAGTTGCCAAAGTGAAAGCAATGTGAAAGTGAGAAATGAGGCTCAATAAATCTATGGAAAATGAGAAGCAAGAAATGATTAAGTAGCAATTGGAGAATGAGTAGGAAGCGATCGACAAGTGATTGGGGAAGCATATTGGGAAAGCGATCGGGGAGTGAACAAAGTGAAATTTGGAAGCAATTTTAAACTATTAGGGGGAAAAATGAAATGACTAGGAAATGAAATGAAAATAAAAGGTTAATAAGTGATTACTAATGGAAGTAAATAACAATAAGTCACCAATGCGTACAATTAATTACTAATAGGAAGTAAATATGAATAAGTTACATTCAATAAATACAAAACACAAACTAAATTGCATTAAAAAAAAACTATAAAACAATAAAAAAAATAAACTCAATAAAGTAATAAACAAACCTAAAAACTATACAATGAAAGTAACAAAGAATCATGATCTATAATCAATATGCAAACCAATTTTGTTTTTAGTATGGTTAGTCATACTTTTGATTTTACCTTATACGATATTTTTTTTGCAGATAACTAGGCATCATATAGTCAGACTATGAAAGACATTGTATAAAAACCATTGGATTTAAATCTAATTGGGTTAGAGTAAAATAATATAAATATTCATTTTTTGTTCTTATTACAAATCAATACTAAATCTTTTATAAAATTAGCTTAAGTGGTTCGTTCTTGTTACAAATCAATACTTTTGAAATTGAGCTTCAGTGCTTCCAATACTAGCTTAATTGGATTAGTAGACAGAGAACTAAAAAGGGAGAAGTCTCACTAATAACTTGAAAATTTTGGGATTTGTCAGATACTTTTGATAGATAGTTGGTTTGAACAGTTAGCTCAAACATGAAAACTTGGTGGAGCTGGAATAGAGTCATTCTTCTTCAGGTAGAAGAGAATGAGGGTTTTGGTCGGATAAAAGAGGATAACATAGATAAAGACAAAATTGGTGGAGAGATTATCCATGCATGCATATTGTGGATGAGATGACGAAGAAGATTATTCTTGTGGAGTCCAAAATGTTTGATATTGATGCTGATTGGATCGAAAGTGAGAAGGTTGTTAGGACTATCAAGAGGGGGAGTGGATTTTCAATCCGAAATCTCATTCTAGAGGAATGTGACATGGGTGGCTGATTGCCTCTTGGAAGTAATCTCTTTTTTGCAGAATAGTTGTTTAGTTCTTTCGATAAAAGATGGGGCTAAGATTATTCTGTTTCACTGGAGGGAGAATGAGTGGGGGAGATATGTGTTGTTGACAGAGCTCTCTGAAAATAGAAAAAAAAAAAACCAGTTGTGATCCTGGAGGGTTCCAAGCTTTCGAGTTGGTAGAATGTGCATCAAGGTGTATTGGAGGTGGCCGATGTTGATTTCAGGATGAAAGCCGATTGGTTGGTGAATGTGTAGGAGCCGACGGATCTGTTAATTGGTGCTATGCATGATGCCGGATCAAACAATATACCTATGTCGGTAAAGCAAGGGATTAGTTCGACGAGGATGAAGTCTCCTCGGATTGCAAGCAAAATTATCACAATGAATGAAAAGTTAGAGGTGCATATGGTGTATGGACGGGTCTGGGTGAATGCAATGGTGTGCATAAGGAGAAATGGACTTTCAGATTGGGAGGTGGACTGTGCTTGTTTGAGAGACATTCTCCATTTGAAGAGGAATCTTCATGGTGTCGTCTAGCCCAAGACAAGTGCATCATGATTCTAGATTCAGAGGCGGAATTCTGTTAGCTGATTAACCTGAGAAACTTACAAGGCGGAGTGATTGGTGGGTGGTTGGAGTTTCAGAGGTGGTCCTCGATGTTGAAGTATATTAATTTGTGTATCTCCTAATACCTTAAGGTTTTAGGATAGTTGGTTAATTTACTACCAACATGGTATCAGAGTACGTTTGGTCGTGATTTTGAATCCCGATAGAAGTATTTTTCAGGATGTAGTATTGTGTGCGTGTGAATACATTGTGTGGACTCGTGCCTAGCTCCCTCAATGTGATCCTAAGAGAGAATAATGTTCCTCATGAGGGGGGTGTTGAAGTACACTAATTTGTGTATCTCCTAACACCTTAAGGTTTTGGGAGAGTTGGTTAATTTACTATCAACACTCGGAAGCAAATGTTTGTAGAGACATATCAATGATAAGACTTTGTTGAGTTGTTGTAAGATGCCTTCCTCTCCACCTGTGGACTTTGGGTTTCTTCAAAGCCATAAAAAATCTTTGTGGTGGATTCGTGTGAGTTGCGGAGTCAACTTAGAGGATGGAGGCTTGTGAAGAAGCCAGGATATGGGTCTAAGGGGGCCACTCGAGAGGATTCCCATGACGATTTCTTTGATCGATAGAGGAAAGGAGTTCAAACTTGGGATCTTCTTGGGTGAGTCAGAGATTGTAGGGCAGAACTGTTTGATGGTAGGGTTGAAGACCTGTGACAGGAGATTTCAAATTCAAAATGGAGACAAGATTGATGGTTGTCATGCTGAGCGGAGTACAGCCACACGAGTGGGATTACTGGAGTTTGAGATGGCTGTTACACTTTAAAACCTGTTAGAGGTGGTTTTGAGGGTGGCTAAGAGAGGTAATGGCTTCGAAAAGGAAGGATAAGGAATTAAGCAGAAATTTGACGTGGTGGGTGAAGGGATTAGGATCTAATAAGGGGGATTGGATTGGTGAACAGGTGGAAGGAGCAAAGGCAGTTGGCCCGATGGCATGGGTTTTGTTGTCTTTTCCAACGGAGAAAGGGTCTAAGGGGGTTGGGGCTAATTAGGAACTTTGGGAGGGGCCTATTGTAGGTGTCCCAAATACGGAGGGGCTTGGTGGTAATTTGCATAGTCATGAGAGGAAGAAGAGGAAATTACAACTAGTGGAGGGGTCTATAGGTGAGTTAAACAGTCGGGAGGGGCTAGATGGAAATTTAATCATGACGGACAAGGTGATTTAGAAAATTGAAAGGGGCTGGATGAGAATCCAATCATGGCAGAGGGGCCTAAGGGTGATAAGCATTGCCGGGAGGAGCTGGAGAGGCATTCTCTGCGCTCGAGAAGTGGGGAGCGGGGGTGCCTTCAGGCGGAGGAGAGGTGGCCATGGTGTTCCTGGAAGTCAAAGGGAGTTCGCCAAGGGTGCCCTAGGAAGATATAGGCGTGGAAGGTAGGCTCGTGACCGGTGTTGGGGGGTTTGGGTTTGCAGGGAAGTGGTAATCGAATTGTGGGTCAGGCCGGCGGGGGGTCGTTGGACACGCATTGTATAAAATACTTTGAGTCGATGGATGGGGAAGATATGGGGATGGTGGCGCGACAGTTTAACCTCATGGTTGCTGTGGAGGATCATTGGGCGAGAGGTATGTTATCTAGGTAGAAGGGGTGTGGGTACAACTGGGGTCTGGGGGACGTCCAGACGTAGGACGGTGGTCGGGAGGAAGGTTAATGAATCCATATCAGTGGTGCTGCGTCTTAACTGAGGTATGGCTGGTAAATGAAAATGAATATAAGAATGAAAGCCTCTTGACTACTTAAGGCCTTTGGCTGTGTGGGGCAAAGATATCAAACGGGTTAAATTAAACAAGTAAAGAGAAAGTCAGGGTTCATCTGGATGCTTAGATAATCTCATAATGCATTGAAGGAAATCACAAATGTGTAAGGGTGGAAAATGGCGCAGAATAATGTAGCTTTATTGATCTGTCTCTCAGTATTATCAATGCTATGTATAGTTGCTTGCTGCGTATATATGACTAAGTAAACAATACTAAAGTGCATGTTACCATGCATTAGATTTACAATTTACATTTGGCCAAATTCATTTAAGGATTTATGTGTTTTATTTTATAAATTTGGGATAATTTTGAAATTCAACTTAGGTGCTACCATTAACGTTATTGACATAATACACTAATAAAATTTTAGAGTTTGATAACGTGATGAATGGATTATTTTTCCAGGCTCAGGTTTTCCACCAGAGAATGCATTAGAAGCAATAGAGAATGACGTGGTCGTCTAAGAGAACTACAGCAAGTTAATTAACTCCGTGATCCATTAGAGGAGAGCTGTAACAAGTTAGAGAAGATCGTGATCACTAACTGTTACAGGTGCAGACTATAACGGCTGACATAGAGAAGTTTAGGAAAGTCCTTCGCTGGGTTGGACAACCTTTTATTTTAACTCTCATGCAAATATATACATGTAAGTAGACGTGTGTGTATACCCATGCTCAAAAAAAAAAAAAAAACACCAATTCAGCATTTTTTTTTTACTGATCCTATGATCACCCAAAAAAAAAGACAGAGAGAGAGAGAGAGAGAGAGAGAGATCATCTGTCTATGGTTTCAGTTCGCCTGTGGTGCATGAAGTGTTATTCACCTGTTCTTGTCTTACAAAAGCTCCGCTGGTTGTGATGCCTTTGCTATCATGATTCCCCATCACATTGTCCTTGCTCACTATCTCACCATCAGAATACATGTGCCTGGTCCCTACGCCAGGTGACCCATTGTTGCGAGGAACAAGGCCATGGGTCAAGTTGGGCTTCTTCCTCTCACCTAAAACAGGGTCCAATGATGGCTGTCCACCAGAGAGAGCAGCTGCAAGGGAAATGGGCATGAGGCAGAGGCCTTTTCTCTGCAGATACTGCATGGCTGTGGTGACATTTGATTCCATAAGCTTCGCCACTTCTTGCTCAAGGGCATCCAGGGACTCAGAGGGATCAGCTGTGTGAGCAGTTGACGATGATAGTAGTACACCACTAGTTCCCTACAATAACATAATCTGACATGAAGTTATCATCTTGGCTGCAAAATATTCAAGTTGACCATGATTTTATTTGTTTAGGTAAGGTCCCTATTTAATGATTTTCTTGATTAATTTGTTTTCAGCTTCTAATTAAGCAATAGAACATGTTTAGCAATAAAGTAAGTCTTTTTAAGTATTGCAGATTGTAATTATCATGTACACATTAGATAACAGGACTCATGCAAATACAGGGGGTTAGAATCCATCATTCATTGGGTTCCACCTCAGTGATCATCTAGATATATAAAGCACACCGATTCAACAATCATAACCAAAACATTATTGTTGAGATTTGATCATATGAGGAGAAAAGGGAGTATGTATTCAAATTCATGTAGTAATCTTCATAAGCTATTAATGGAAGCTGCATCTGATTATCCAAATCTCTGTACTTAAGAAATAAAATAATGGATATTCTAAGTTAATTTCATGCAAATACATTCATCACAGTAATATTAAAATCTCAATGAAACATAATACACGAGCTATTTCCTTAATATTAAAGAGAATAAGAACCAACTTGAGCCCATTTTAACTGATAGAAAATGATTTCGGAAAAAGCTAAAGTAGAAGGAAAAAAGATTGTACCACCTCAGCTTGTCCATCAGTGATAAGAGGAACAACTGCCCCTGCTGCCCCCAGCCTGCTCATGCTTAGAACCTGGAATGGAGTAAAATAATTAACTAACCCATCCAAGCTAGACTAGACAGCAATCTTCAAAAACACAATGGACTTACTTGGAACTTGGTCAAGTGGACTAATTTTAACAAATTATAGTCAAAGCATTCAGGCAAAATGAAAAAAAAAAAACAAAAAAACAAAAAAACTCTTTTCCCTTTACAATACTTACAGATTATCATGAATCTAGATCATTAGAAAGATCAGAATATGTTGGAACAAATAGAAATAAATATGGATATAGCAGAAAAATGGATTCTTTCTTTATTCCTATTCCTCCGTATCTGGCATTTTTGGAAGACAAATTAATTATATCATCTTCATTTCACGATGGATCGGCGAATTATTGGGCCAACCTGGATTCGAACCAGCGTAGACATATTGCCAACGAATTTACAGTCCATCCCCATTAACCTCTAGGACATTGACCTAGGAAGAAACAATTCTAGGCTGTAAGGATTCCCCAGGTGATGCCTAAGAAATACCTAGTACATAATTCCATTCTACTGAAATTAAATATCATAATACAAGAGATGAAAAAAGAGAAAGACATCATACATTTCAGGAAGACTTGCTTGAAAGATACACTCAAAGATAACGCCCATGCATGAGAGAGAGAGAGAGAGTCCAAGGTTTCAAACATGGATTGAGAGCAGATAAATTTATCTCATCCGTACCTTTACTTGAAGCTGAAGAAATTTGACATACTCAATGATTTCATCCAACATCGATGCTTTATTCGTCTGCACAAACAAGGATAAAGAAATTAGCCTTTTTATTTCCATTTACTTGGGAAGTACAAAGGCCCTCTCATGCTCCACCATTGAAAAAGAAATTTCATGTTAAACTTCAAATACTTGCAAAAGAATTAATTATACATCATGATAGGGACATTCAATATGGGCACAAACATGACATCAGTTAAAGATTATTCTTGGCTGTAATTGAGAGCAATGTTTAAAGCCTGAACTTGACATGGAGACAAGTCTTTACACATCCCGGTACAGCTTAACCAAGTTGATAATAAACATCTTGATATTATAAAGATAGGTCAGCTGTTGCAGTCCAATTTTCATGAACATGTCTGGACATGATACCTAAAACCCCATCAAATCCAGTTGACAGAAGTCCAATGCATTTGCAATTTTGATGGAGTCAGCACTCAAACTACACCACTTAATATGTTCATTCATAGAAATAGCAATATTCTGTTGGACCCCAGTTCACATGGTCCCATTACAAATATTAGTTTGATGGGAACCTGGCATGCCTGATATGACACAGACAAGTAGAAGTTTGAGAATTCATTGGACTCAAACTGAACGAAACCAACTCAGCCATAGGTGCAATACAGTGTGACTGAGGCATTGACACCCTATGAGACAACAACCACTTACATCAAACACAGAATAAATACCTTGGCAATCCATGATTTAAATCCTGATTGACACTTTTTAAGTTAATAACAGTTGGAAAAATGAGAGGACCAAGGTCTAGAGATAGTTTGAGTCAAGGCCTTAATGGGCTGA
The DNA here is from genome assembly GCA_025762735.1 of Platanus orientalis. Lineage (NCBI taxonomy): Eukaryota > Viridiplantae > Streptophyta > Magnoliopsida > Proteales > Platanaceae > Platanus > Platanus orientalis. Next base: position 14,502 of record JAOXJP010263154.1, read on the forward strand.
TTCAACTACTTGGTAATCTCACTCTCTCTTTCCATAAAGAAGATTTGAACAAAATTGTAGAGAAATAACCAGTCCTTTCCCATGAGTGTGTAGCATTTTATTTTGATAGAAGTTCCTGGGGACATATTTGGTATCGAGTGATATTAATAGAACATCTAATGCAGAAGAGTACCTTATTGAAACTTGGTACAAGTTCTTGCAAATTTTTCATCCTTTCAGAAATTTTCTCTCTCCGAAGCTGCATTTATAAATATGGATCAAAGTAAGAAATTCATGATTTTTAGAATCGAAACTCTAAGCCAACTACAAATCCCAGCTGCGAACACGGAGACAAACTGCAACCAGGGCATATTACGAATGACAATGTAAAATTACATACTAACCCGTTCGGCAATACTATGTGGGTCAGTGGCCTGACCCCTACGTGCTCGCACACGAGGCTTTACAGAACCATTGCAACCACCGGTGGAAGTGGTTGGTGCAGACTGTAACTGAGAAACAGGAGCCTGGTTCATATAATGCTTGACAGAATTTCCTTGGCTCAATTGTGACAGCTGGTATAAACAAATAGGACAGAACAGTACTCAACAACTGGGAAGAAACTGGACTTGGCCCAATAAACCCTTCACAGAAATATTAAAAAGAAGACTTTGAGTTATTTTAGCACCTGCAGCTGAGACTGTAAGCCGGCTGTTCTTGACAATGTTATTGGGGGAACAGCAATGAAAGAGGACATATGATAAATGTGCAGCTCATCTTGCCCCTGTAAATATTAGACGAGAAAAAGAAATGTAAAATGAAATGCCCAACCGTGGGGAGCAAATATAACACTGGATGGTGACCCACCATGCTTAGTTGAGCTTTGCCTCTCTGACAGCATTAGCTGGATGACCCATTGATTCAGAGCATCCAATCAATGAACCCATTCACAGACAGGCCAGATAGCACATGGAGAAAACCAAACCAACCTAAAAGATGTTCATCAAACAAGTGGTTGTGGGACAATGAATGGATGGTTAGAATCATCAGGTTGATGCCCTTTTTTGGTTAAAGTTCATTGACAGGATGACCCAGATCAAAGATCACAAAAACCACTTGGAGCATAGAGAGGCAACTCAGTGTCACCATGCAGTAGTACAGCTCCATTCTATATTTTCCCAATCATATGAATGATCTTAATCATGACAGGGATATACAAGTCATACATTTTTGGACACCGATGTGGGCAAATTATCCACTTGAAGAATGTTTTGGTTCCCCATAACATTCTTATCAGAGTCTACAAATTCTTCTTGCAGAGAAAACCCTTGTAGATTATCTTTCTGTATAACAGGAGATAAGGAAGAAACACTCCCATACGATGGTGGAGGCCACAGCTGTGGGATTGAAGGAAGGGAGTGAGAATCTCCAAGGGATTGTTGACATACAGATAGTTGGTCACCATTGCTTCCAACAGAATCTGACTCTGGTAAAGCATGTGGTGACTTGACCAAACTGCCAACCACAGGAAGCACCTTTGGAGAAGCAAGATTCAGTGTGACCGGTGTCGATGCAGATGCACTCGTATTTAATTGAAGACCCAAGTATCCAGCTTTAGGATTGCCATTCACCACTGCATTCAAAAAGGGCATGCTTTCATTGTCTGTATCCTTTGGTTGAGGTTGAGCTTCGCTGGGGAGTAAACCCTTGCCAAGACCATAGTTGGAACTCCCACCAACAAGAATAGATGAAGTACCTTGTGCGGTTAAGCTCTCAATAATTTGGTTTGAGGAAATCAAGTTTGTATGTGAATTTATTTCATTTCCTTCATAAACTCCCATTAGATCAGGAAGTAAACCATTAATTTGAGCAGATTCAATGCAAACCTGAGATGATTTTTCTGTCGCGTTAACATCTGACCATGATGAGGACGAGAATAAGTGATCAAGAAACTCATCCATTATAAGCTCTGTTTTGCACAATGATGACTCCACTTGGCTCAGCACTTCAACAACAATTTACAGGGTTGGGCATGACCCACTCACAATTGCTTCTTTTATCTGACATTCAACAAGCTGCAAAACTCTATATTTAACTATCAGTGTTGAGCTTCTATCATAGTCCATAGGTGTTCAGGTGGAACAAAGAGTTGTTGCTCCTCTTATTTTCTTGGATCCTTCCTAAAGTGAGGAATGTTAGAGATAAATTAGCTTCTCATCAAGCCACATTGGAGATAGGAGTTGTTCTCGTATCAGTGACTGATCATGTCTCAGCCACACCAAAAACATATACATACAGAAATATGTAATATCTAACACACATAAAAAGGAAATAATACCATCTACACTCCATAAAATTAAGTATCACATCAAAGGGCCTAAGATGAAATCCAGCCATAATTCATGACGCATACTAGAAGAGGCAAGGAAAGGAAGACACTGTGCCCTCTCTGACTAATAAACAATGTGTAATGACAGATGCAAAAGCAAGGTGCAAGACATGGGCTAAGCATGCGTACCCACTGATCTATCATTACTTACATATAAAGGGAACACTGCAATATATATGCAAAAACAAAGTGAAATGTTGAAAACTGCATAAACAATTTGCTTCACTCCCTCCTCCCCCCCCCCCCCCCCCAATTTCCTCACTGATTTATTCAACATTATTCTCTTCTCCAGAAGGGACCTGGGTTTAGTTCAACATCCACCATAACTTTTATATCAGGAGCTGAGAAAACAAAGTAATTAACATGAATTCCTGAATAGTGTGGCTACCAACATGCAAATAGAACCACACACCCAACATCATATAAATAAACATCATATTTATGCTGTAAATGTGCCCTGTAAAGTTATAATTAAAATAGCCGCATAAAACTTTTCTATACAGCAATATCATTTCTTTCTGATAAAAACATACAGTTGCTGCACTCCTATAGTGTTGATTTGGCTGGGCTCTCACATGCTTCAGTCAGCTATGTAGAAATAAATAATAGTTGGATACAGAAAACATGACACATAAACCAACAGAGCATGTCTTAATAAAGCCACTCTCAGTCAGAAAGTTTACCTCATGGTACTAAATTTGTTTTAAAAAAAAATCGAGGCATTGGCCAATGCAATGTCCAGTGCTGAAGCAGAAAACAGGGAAATTGCACCGAATATTGTGTTAAGTGGTGCACACAGTATATACCCATGGATGTACTTTAACATCAGTGCTGTTGTCAATATAGTATTACATAAGAGGAAGTGAAAAGGTTTTTCGTCAATCTATAAAAAACAGAAAAAATGTTTTCATCAAAAATCACTAAGGTCACTCTACCTATAGCAACCATAAGTGTTAATGGAACAAAAAAGACTCGGTCCTGATCTATTGGCCAAACATGACTGGGACGACAAAGTGAAGATAATTAAGACATCCTACTACAAAACCACCAATTCTGTCTATCTAAAAATAAAATGAACCATGAAAAGGAACAGAAAATTTCACGATGAAAAAAAAAATGGAAAGAAGGAAAGAAATTGGCGTCCAAGTATGAATCAAGTAAACCAACACTTTTTCTGATAATATATATATATACACGAAAGATCATTCTTTTTTACTACCAGAAACCTAAACCCCGCACAATTGGGTCCAATCATTTCGAACAAGACTGTGAAATAGCTGCCTCATAAACCCTTCTAAACTTCCTAATTCAATAAGTTAAGTAAACTAATGCCCCTTCCAGTAAACAGAACTGAATATTCAAGCATACCCAGAAGAACAAAACTTAGCACGCTTCAACTTATCGGCTAAATCCAGATACAAACTCAAAAGAAATATTCTTTCACAGAAGACTTTCCTGTATCTTGTTCATGCAAATGCTCCTAAATTACATACAAGTGGAGGGAAAAGTACCCAAAAAACAAATTCAGTAAACCCCATTAGCTGTATTTTCATTGAAGCCCAATAGCAAACCAATTCATAAAAAATCCAAACTAAATTTACTGAAAATGAAAATAATTCAAGACAGAGAACTTACAAGAACGCCAAGAGAGTAAGCTTCGGAGCATCCAAACTAGAGGAGAAGAAGAAGGAGAAGAAAAAAGAAGAAAGAAACACTTATAAATGTTCAGTTTTTTTTTTTTTTTGTACAGAAAGAACTGCTTATCAAAAAGGAAAAGAAGATGCAGATAATTTATCTATTTCTTTAGTATATAAAAACTTTCATATTTCCCATCTCTAAAGTTATGGTGATGTGATTACTTCACACAGTAAGATTTTCGTTCACTCCTGTGGAACTGTTTTTGGGATAAAGAAAAAGTTGCTTTTCAATTCAAAATCGTTTTTTAAGGGGAGATGGGTTCTCTCTCTCTCTCTCTCTCTCTCTCTCTAGTGCAAAACGGATCTTATGATCCTAAGATACCCTTAAGCATGGAGCCTTTCGACTGGCAGAAATGACGGCTGAAAATTGGGTTATTTTTAGTAATTTTGCGGCACTCGGATTCTCTACTGCGGTTAAAGTCCTTTAGGCGCCGGCAGTGTGATATGTACCCAAAAAAGTTTTGGGCAGATGATTTGCAATTTTGCATCGTTATGGGTACGTGTGACACTGCCTGCAGGACTTTAACTGCAGTAGAGGATCAAGTGAATTTGCAGGGGAAGTTTGATGTAACCCGGATTATTCGGTGGATTAATCCATTAGTTTCAATGGCCAAAGTACCCGCGAGATTAAAATTAATGATTATGTTTGGTTGATTCTCCTGACTAAAGAGGCAGTGAGGAATGGCATCTAGGTTAGGATCTAACTTGGCTCGTGATTTTCTTTTGATAAAGTAACTTGGATCGTGACCATGGGAGGAATACTTGCCCATCGATTTGATTGTTCACCAAACTGTCTTTCTTTCTTATTTAATCTTAAATCGTAGTAGAGTTAAAATGAGGCAAAGAGCTTCAGCCCACTTATATCGACCTTAGGGGCATAGCTTGGACAGCTTTTCGTCCTTTCATTTATTTATTTAAGTGTATAGGTTGGGCTTGAGCCTACCAACCCAAATTACAGAGTTCAAGTTTGACTGGGTTGAGTTGAATTAGTTCAAGGTTGAATTATTTTGGAGAAGGATTCTGTAAACAAAGTTGCATGGGAGCCTATGTAAACTAGCCACAGATCGATACATGATGTGTTTTTGAATTTGGTGTTTTTTTGGACATTTACTTTTTCAATTGAACATTTTTTTTTACACAAGTAAGCTTATAGTGTGCTCATAGAGACCCACACACTTTTTTGTCATGTCAAATAATTTTACACTCACAAGATACATCATCCACTATTATAACAACAGTACTAATAAGGAGGAAAAAGAAAAAGATGCAATAACACAACATACAGTGATTTACAAAGTTTAGCAAGATTGTTTACATCCACAGACTCAAATTTATTTCACTATGTTCGAAAGAAAGAGCAATTGCTTTATAATCGTCTCTCACTCTCCATAAACTTTTATGTGAAACTAAGGTTTCAACCCTTTTATGCAATCAACATTAGGGCTGTCAACTGGGCTGTGTTGAGCTGGCCTAAGGTTGGTCCAAATTCAACTCAAAATGTTTTACAGAGCCCGAACTTAGTCGAAATAAAACTTTAGGCTTAAAAGTTGGGCCTGAACTCAGCTTGTTTTAAAACAAAGGCTTTAAGCCAAGTTCAAGCTGTCTGAATTAAAACTTTTAACAAAAAACTTTTTGGACTGATTTCAAACCCATAATTACCCCTAAATGCATCTTATATGAGTTTTCTTGAATAGTTGATACTTGAACTATTTGATGATAATAAATTTGTTAAAAATTTATGGATCCAAAATGAATAAAAAAAATATAGACCTATTATCAACATATAAATAAAATTATCATTTGCTACCTAGTTTGAACCAAATTAGGTCTCGGGCTGAACTTAAGCCTGTCCAAACTCGGCCTGAATAAAACTTCAGGTCTAAAAATTGGATCCAAAACCAGCCCAACCCAAAATTAGGCTGGTCAAACCCGGTTATTTTTTGAGCCTGACATATTGGGCTTCAGCCTAGCCCAGCCCAATCGACAGCCTTAATCAACGTAGAAATAAACCCCATGAGCTTAGCACAGAGCTCAACCGGAACTCCTCAATCAACGGTACTCCCAATTGCTATTCAGGCTCAATCATCAACAATATACTCCTTACCCAACCACTGGGAAAGAGTTTGTGACACAGCGGAATAGCAAGGAGAAGAACACGTCGCCTCCTTTGTTTGGGAAAAACCCTAAACTTCACCAAAACAGAGAAAATTCGTACTAGAACTTTTAATTAATGAAAAACTGAACTGCCTTGAAGGCTACAATGCTTTAAATAGAGG
>JAOXJP010263165.1:0-20841 GCA_025762735.1 Platanus orientalis
ATCTAGACTTGTCAGAATTACTTGAAATTAGGTATACATACTCCTCATATATATCAGAATCACCCCGTAAAATTTCAGAATTTTCTGACTTACGATCAGGGGTATTTTGGTAATTTTGAGTTTTGTAAAAATTAGAGAATTGCCCTTTTGAGTATCTTTCTTCTTTTTTTTTTTTTGTCTTTTCTTGTTTTAATTCTTGTAAACCCCTCTAATCAAGCTTCTTCTATTTCCATTAAATCTTGATTAGTTAAAATGTGCTTAAAGTTCAATTTTTGATTCTTTAACTTTATTCTTGCTATCATTCCACATCAACCTTGGTATCATCTCTATTTTGCTGCATCAATATCCTAAGAGGCTCAAAAAATCGTTAAGAGTATAATAGTGCGGAAGCAAGAACTTTCAAGAATTGAATTTAACATTTCAAGTAGCCACGTGAAATAAGAGAAAACAGAGAATAGAATCACAAAAACAGAGTTTAGAAGAATATAGAATTAAAAGAAGATGAAAAGAAAGAAAAAAACCAAAAATGGTATGTTTGTAATTTTGGACGGAAAGTTCAAAAATTACCAAAATGCCTATCTGACACATTAGAAAATTCGGAAAATTTTCCTGTAGTTTTCAATGTGTACAAATGCTCTACAGTCCAAATTTCATGGTATTTGAACAAGTTTTACTAGTTTAAATCTTAAAATTTCAGAAAATAGAAGGTTCTTTAGTGGAGGTTGTGATGAAAACCAACAGGGAATCTTTAGGGGAAGAAAAAAAATAAGAATATAGGAGAAGAGAAAGAGAGAGAAAGAGAAGAAGAGACTAAGAGAGAAGGAAAAGAAGATAAGAGAAATACCTAGGAGAGAAGAGGTGAAAGAGAGGGAGGGCTAAGAGGTACTCACGTGTGCACCTTGGTGTGCTATGACTCACATGGAGAGAAATGGGAGCCTAGGAGATGGCCTCAACCCTTGGAGAGGATATGGTCATAGCCACACCTTGGGAAACAACATAATAATTCAGCACAATTTTTAAAATTCTTCACTGTAGAATTGTGGGGGATGGGGTGCCTTTAAATAGGTTTACAAAACTCAAAATAATAAAAACTTACCTAAAATATAAAAAATATAAGAGACTAACCAAACTTTCCTAAACTTTAGGACTTCTAAAACTTACTTTCTAAATTTAAAACTTCTGAAAACTTATGGGCACATGGACTATTGACTAACACTCTTTGTGGGACTTATTTGTTGAATATGACAACCCACTAAAGGACAAACAACATGTAGAGACAACCAGCCCACTACAATCCCAATTTAGACTCCGGCTTTTAGCCTTATTAGAAACATACCCTTATTATAAAAAAACTCGATTTCACCCATGACATTATTGGCCTTACTACAATTGTATCCCACCCCTAAAATATCCTAATTAACCCATGCATGATGCAAATCTTGTATCTTACTCTCTTATGTGGTGGTACATACAATAGCCTTTATACAATGTCCACATTAATGAGGAGAGTAGAAAACAAGAAAAAAAGAGCAAGTGAGAAGAAAGAGAACGAGTGGAGAAGTGGATTTTGGGTTGGATGGATATGTTTTTTATAGGTTATCAGTGGCAACGATTGTATGATCTAAACTTGGTGATAGTCTCGTTAGAGTTGGGTATTTGCACCCTCTCAAGTTTTTGTCCTACCATGGGCACGGTATCAAATGTCTTGAGATGTCTTATATGTCTCCCGATATATGTCCATGTCTATTAGGATTGACACGACATGTTCATATACTGACATGGAACATGAAGTACATTATAAAAATTTATTTTTTGGTCAACATAATGTACGATATTGACATGTTTAGCGAATATTCACTTTCTACATTGTATTATTGCCTAATGTCGACATTGTGTTGTTATGATAAAAAATAATATGAAAAACGATAAATTCCAAAGAAATTAAAAGGAGGGAAAGGAAGAAAGAAGAAAAAGAAGAGAATTTACTTGTTTCCTTATATTTATACGGTTAGATTATAATATGTTTGTCAACCATTATGTATGCATGTGTACTTTTAAAGAATATCAAAATACAAGTGTACTAAAATAAGCTATTATTCCTAATGAATTTATTTGTTCTCTTGTGCATATGTAGTTAGATTGGAGTATGCTTCCTAAGTTTCCACGATTTTTATAATATTTCTTTCCGATATTTCCGACATTTCTAATATATGTTTTATTTTGGCTTGAGCAACATTTCTACTGACACCGAGATTTTGAACCTTGACCATGGGTCGTAGTCTCATCACCACAAAGTTCTTGGACGTGTTTCCATCATTAGTACAACCTATGCTTTCTCATCACAAAAATGATCAAGGATGTGTCAATAGTTGGTCTCGTCACTTGTGCCTTTGCCATAAAATCCCTGAGGGGGCAATTTGTTGACATTAAAATTTGAACAATTAAGCCCTTGAAACCCAAAACCATGATGTGGACTATATCATTTGTTAAATTGGCCTAGGATCCAAATTTGGGCTCAGTCGATACTCCTTGAGCTCTTTGAAAACAAGTGTTTTGTATCATTTATTCTAGTAGCCAAAACCACACTATAGGTCTATACACTCATAAAAGAGGTAGGTCTTCCTTAATTGGTTCAAATACACTTTTCCCACCAAATAAGAAAGTAATGGGGAGTTATCTAATTCATAACTTTTAACTTCTTCCACCAAGGAGGTGGGATGAGTTACTTCAACTATTCACAACCACCACCGTAGGTTATAAATCCAAGACCTTCATGGGAAGATGACTTTTTTGGCGATACTAAGGATAAATAAACTCTTAAGAAGGAAATTCATCTATAAAAATCTTCTGCAGAGACTACAAATTTCTTCTCTTTCACAATACTATACAACTCGAGAAAGAGAACAACTCAACATTTTTAAAGAGATAAAGCATGAAGCCCTCCTCGAAGAGATCTAATAAATCCTACACATCTTTGTTGTTCGAGAAGTACATTGGTAGGTCCTCGACTTTGATTTCTTTTGACAAAGAATCAGAGGTTTCCACTCTTATATAAAGAGTGAAAATCAAAGAGATTGTATCCTTACAATCAACATATTATTTATTGTAATTTGTTTTTGGGTTTTGTGATTTTAGGATTGATACACAAAATTTGTGGTAACACCTATGGTTGTGTACAAAAAAACAATGAAGAGTGATGCAACATCCATAGCTTGAATGGACAAGAGGTTTCCATTGTGGAAGCCAAAGCTCAAGCCCAAAAAGACTTAGGGGGTGTTTGGATGGAAATTAAGTAGTGGAAAGTAACCACAATCATGGAAAACAGTATGGTTTTCTTATACTGTTGAGGGAAAGTGTTGTTTGGTTGAAAATGAAGTTAAATCTCGATTTTTGGGCTTTCCTTGTCAGATTTTCCCAAACTTGATTATAACTATAAGCAAAATCCGACCAATTTGGTCAGATTTTGTAAGGAAAATGAAATTTGCTTGCTCTCTCTCTCTCTCTCTTATTGCTGTGGCTCTCTCTCTCTCCCCCTTTCCTTAAAGTTAATTTTCAACCAAACAATAGGAGGAAAATACAAGTTAATTTTACTTTCAATTTACTTTTGCTACACTTCATTTCACTTCACTTCACACTTTTTATCATTTAACTTCACTTCACTTCACTTCTTGCATTTAATTTCCAACCGAACACCCCATTAGGGATGTGTAGCATGGGGGGGACATTTTAAAAAAAAATCTCCATAATGTAATAAGGCTTTTTGTACCATATTAATTGTTTTTGTTTTTTTTCCAGTTTGGGGTATGTGCATGTAATAATGTCTAAAGACCAAGAGTAGATTAGGAAGAAATTTGTTTGTTTTTTTGTAGTGTTTGTGGGTGCCAAGAGTGCTGGTTGACAGCCCCTAGGAAACCCACCATTTTAGTTTCTTTTTATTATTTAGAAGTTAGTTTAAGAGTTTAGACGTTTCTTTTTATGGAAACTTTCTAAACCCTTGATTATAATCGTTTTAAAAGGACCCCTACCCCCTCCGGAAGATCATCAGTTTTTGAAGAGGAAATTGGTTTTTGTGAAATAGTTGTGGACCCCTTGGATTCCCTCTTTCCCTTCTCTGTCTTGCTCTTTCCCTATTTTCTCTCTCCACCATACAAGTACCTCACCTCCCTCTCTCTCCCCTCTTCTCCTCTCTAAGGTCAACCGGAGGCTACCTTTCTTTTTCTCTCTCTTCTCCAAAAGACATCTCTCTTCCCTTTCTTCTTTCTTTTTCCCCTTTACACTTCCCTCTCATTCTTCTTCTTAAGCCTTCCCTCACACCTTAGCCCTTCTCCTGTGCAAAACTTCCATAATACAATCTGATTTTAAGGACCTATAGAATCAGAAAGGAATCCCACGAATGAAGTTTCCAACCCATACAATAACCAAATCACAAGGGACATCTCCAGGTACTTAGTTATTGTCTATGCTAGTTTCTCTTTCTCATTATCTTAAATCTTATTTACTTCTGCCAAATCTCTTGGATCCCTTATTTTAATTTCTGATATGGTCCTTTATACAAGCTTCAACTGAAAGTTATGGACAGAACAGTCAGAAAGTCATCCTCCCTAGGATCTCTTTCTCTCAATTCTTTGAGGGGTTTTGATCACCTAAGTTTGTACAAACTCCTCATAATCCCCACCAAATCCCTTTGTTCCCTAAGTTTAATTATAGAATTTTGAAATCTGGTTTAAGGGTTTCACTCTAAACCCAAAACAACAAACTTCAAAATTCAATATTTCTCCCAAGATTCCTAAAATTTTGAATCTTTTATAGGGCACTACTTTGTCTGCAAAATTTCGTGATTTTCTGACACATGGTAGGGGTATTTTTGTAATTTTATCAAAATATGCCAAATACAATTTTGCCCTCGGTCTGAAAATACAATATTCTATTTATTGGTTTTTATTTTGTTATTTGTAACTGTTCTCTGCATTGTTCTGCTTCAATTGGTATCAGAGTTAGGTTACATCAACTGGTTCTATCTAGCTGAAGTCCCAAGCCCTTTCTAAATTGACCCGACTCTTTTCTGAATTGCCAGAAATACCATGGGGATTAAGCCAAGCACGAGCTCTTGAGGCTTTAGATGCAAAATTAAATTTTAGAATGGATGATGTGATGTGTAGTTTAGAAATTAAATAGATTATTTTGAGACTGAGGTGAGATCTGAGTTGAGATTTCTAAGTAGATTATTGTGGGTTTATGCTAGATTAGTGTCGGGGTTTGGAGAAGATGTCTGAGTTGAGATTTCTAACGTATGAGTGAGTGTATTACCTCATACGTTTGAATGTATTTATTAAAAAGATACGTAGGTCACTACATAGAGTATTTACAAGAATACCACTCATGTACAATGTACCCATATACCCTCACATATTGGCCCATATACTCCCATATACATCAACACTCTAAAGGAATCTATTGAGGCTCGTACTGCATCTTTATTTAAGAAGGAAGAGGCCAGTAAATCTCTAGTACAGGCTTCATCTAATTTGATACTTCTCCAAGTCAACCTATTGAGGTTCCAGTTAATGATGCCCTCACACACTTTGCAGCATGAAGTGATTCCCCTAGTAGAGAACAGAGTAACAGGCCGTGAATCAGCCAAGTGTTCTTCATCAGGAGGTGGACAGCCTTGCCAGATTAGATGTCCTGGATTTTAATGGTGATCGGGTTCTTGATACATACTTGGACTGGTTGCACAACATTTTCTTTAGTGGCATGATGTACCTGAAAGCCGTAGGCTTCAGTTTGCCAAGGTTAAATTGAAAGGGACAACCAATATCTGGTAGAAACAACATAAGGAAAGTCATTCCCATTTATCATACGGGTCTATGATTACATGGGATGAGATGAAAGGTGCCATGAGCAGGAGGTTCAAACCGAATGATTACTGGCAAAGATATTCAATTAGCCCAATTGAAGCAAAGCAATATGGCCTTAGAGGATATACTAATCACTTTCAGCATTCGGCTACACATGCAAGCTTCAAGTTGGATGATGAGATTTTAGTGGCTTTATACCAGCAATGATTGCATCCTCAAATTTCCCTTGGTTGGCTATGCTGTCTCTTAATATCAATCGTCTCAACTTAAAGAGCTTTGTGACAGACTATTTTCTAAACCCACCTGTCGAGAATTATAATCGATACGGTTTTGACAATACTTTGTGGATCTAATGCTCTCTAACTTTTAAACTACACCAAAAAAAAAGAGTTGCCTGGTTTTGTTGCAAGGATTTTCATGCAAAATTGGGTTTTCACAGCACCCAAAACATTCAAGATCAACTTTATCAAGTCCTCTCGTGGGGTCCGTAAATGTCTTGGCATTTGCATATGCTTGATGGAACTCTCCAAATGTCCCTTTGCCATGGTATACAAGGCCTGCAACAATGGCCTTTTCTTTTAGAACAATAGACATGCAATAGGATCATATTATCGTTGACATTGAGACATATCAGTAGCATATCCATCCAACCCAAGACTCCCACTTATCCACTCGTTTTCTTTTTTCTCACTCACTCTTTTTCTTATTTTCTTCTCTTCTTATTCTCGTCCCACTTTTCTTCCTACTTTTGCTCATTATCTCTATTTTCTTCTTTTTTAATTCTCTATCTCTCAGTTAGACCTTATCTTCTCTCTTATCTCTTTCATTCTCTCCAACATCATATCTCCTTCTCAACAAATTTCCTCTCTATCGTCTTATATTCTTCCTCAACTTTCCCTTTTATGTCATCACTCCCTCATGTGATTTAATGGCCACACTAAATCAATTGTTGAATAACCCTTTTAAAAGAAAGAGAGGCGTGGACCATTCCATGCCCACCTCAACCAACTCTCTCTCCATCCTGTGTTCACTATCTCCCCCTCTCCGTTATGTGTCCATTGGCTCACCAGTTAATTATGGCCCAAAAAGAGAGATTTTTTTTTTAATCTTAAAAGGTACCATGATTCAATAGATGCTATAGCAATTGCATGACACAAATTTGCGTGGTATTTTCATGTCAATCAAAGTCTTAGCTACATTTACAATCATGGAGCTAGAGGTTATGCTTTAGATTTCCGCGGCCGTCAAATGAGGACTTTGGAGGGAACTAAGGTGAGATATTGTCTTTGAGCGTGTGTCAGTGATAAAAGAGAGATTTTTTTTTATCTTAAAAAGGTACCATGATTTAATAGATGCTATAGCAATTAAGTTTGCGTGGTATCATCATGTCAATCAAAGTCTTAGCTACATTTACAATCATGGAGCTAGAGGTCATGCATTAGATTTCTGCGACCGTCAAATGCGGACTTTGGAGGGAACTAAGGCTATATATTGTCATTGAGCGTGTGTTTGTGATATTACCGGCGCTGATGCAGTTTTGTAATAGCCAAGAAAGTGTGGTGTCATCACAGTGCTTTTTTATGGCATCCATGACCTTTTTTTTTTAACAGTGATGTTTTTCAACATCAAATGATCATGAGCTGGATAATGGTGATATTGTATTACCCTTCTCGTATGGTGATGTCCTCTTACAGTCTTACTCATCTCAGTTATATTTGGGGCCAATATATTCGTAAGGGTAAAATTGCACATAATCACCCCACATAGGAGTTGGGTCTTTGCACCTTCCATAGTTCTATTCTACCATAGACCATACTCCCATCACTACAAAGTTTAAGGATTCATTGCCATCAACAGTAAAACTCATGTTTTCTCATCACCAAAAGGATGAAGGACGTGTTTCCAGTCACTCGCATCACCTGTATCTATGCCACTACATCCTTGAGGGGGCAATTTGTAAACATCAAAATTTCTGCAGTAAAACCCTTGAACTGCAAAACCATGAAGCAGCCTTTATCATGTGTTCTAAATATGGGCTCAATAGACACTCCATAGGCTCTATGAAAATTAGACTTTTGTGCCATAAACCTTATAGCCAAAACCAGCACTATAGGCCATACACCCATAAAAGAGGTGGGTCCACCATAATTGGTTCAAATCCACAACTCTCTCATCAAGGTAAGGAAGTATGGGGAGTTACTTCAACTACCCACAACTACTTATAACCTAAGACTTTAATGTAAAGAGGACTTTTTTGGCAACACTTGAGTTAGATAAACTGTTAAGAAGGAGATTCATCTACAAGAAACCTCTTGTAGAGATTACAAAATTCTACTCTGCCACAACCCTTAACAGCTCAAGAATGGGAACAACTCAATACTCTTAAAAAATGTCAAGCGTGAAGCCCTCCTCAAAGAACACTACAACAAATTCTACACACTTTTGTTGTTCAAGAAATGTACCAGAAGGTCCCTGACTTTGATTTCTTTTGAAGAGAATCAGAGGTTCTCACTCTTATATAAAGAGTGAAAACCAGAGAGATTCTGTTCAGAATCAACAAATTAAAATATTATCTTTTGTTATTTGTTTCCGAGTTATGTGAAATCAAAGATTGATATACGAAATTTGTGTTGACACTATCTATATAAGTCTTGGGGATGGAGACCAAAGTCACCACACACTTACTGGTCAACAGCAGGATATTAACGTCATACTTATGTGAGTGTAGTTTTAGTGTATTTATATTGCTTATTTGGAGTTTTTATTCTCTCAGCACTAACATCCTTTCTTAAAGAAAAGAAAGAAAGAATAAACTTAAATTTCTTTCCTTCCAGTTGCTTGATAATTTAAAAGTTTAAGCTAGTGAAGAACCTAACCTGCCCAACTATATACTTGCTCTGGTCACTCGATGGATCATGGTGGTCATAGAACAGTGAGCAACCGCACTTCACCCTCTCATTTACTAATCATCTCGGCATTAGGTGCCTGGAAAATGGTTCAGCAGCTTTGAATCCATCAGTCTGGCCACCTGATGCACTGCTAATATCTTCGTCCCTTTTTTCTTTTTGTGTTCCTCTTTATAACAATATGGGACTAGTAGTAAAATGGAAGCTTAATTAATAGCATGCTTGATATGTTTCTGTTTTCTCTGTAACCAATTTCATACTTCTATCATGTAAGCTCCAGCCAGGATGACCTCATAAATAGCATGCTATTTTCTGTCTCTACGGCTGAAGTTGATTACCATTCTGAAACAATAAACGATTGTTGATCATCATATGGTGGTTGCATACACCCTTACTTCTTTTTCTTCTTCTTCTTCTTTCCTGTGCTAGGTAGATATCTGAGGTAATCTAGTAGTGTGCAGTGGTGACATAGAGTTTAGATTCCTCTGTTGCATGTTAAATTATAGCTGGCTACCCCTCACTCGTTTAGATCCATTGCACTCAATCAATTAAATGGTATGGTTGCTTTGCTTTTGCACTTGAGTCTCAACCCTACTACTATTTTTTCTGTTGAATATGTTAGTAATTCCTCCACTGGAACATGATATCACCATCTTCTCTTTGCTTCTTAGTATTGCCTGGATGCATTTTTTAGTGGCCATACTTTTCTTAGCTTTTATTTTTCCAACATGTTTGATATGTTTTCATTACATGACATTTTTTTATCCTGCTTATTGAATGAATTGTTTCACAACTAACTTTATTCCTATATTGCCTTTTGTGCATTAGCTAGACTTTGCAGTTCCTTGGTGATGAAGACCCAAAGCCACTGTAACTTCAAAATAATTTGACTTGCATTTGAGTGTATCTTTTTGAATTCCTCTATCAGTCTGAAAATGCTTTAACGTTTTTCCCATTTAGTATTTATGCTTTTGCTTCTTGTAACCCATCACACCCAAAAACATTATATGCTGTTCTTTAAGTGTCACTGCATTCTTTACTAATTAAGGTAGAACTAGAGTGGATCATGACATTCTTTCAGTATGATGGGGTTAAATACTTATGATATGATGTGGTGTAAGACTGTGTGTTGTTTTTGAACTGGGTTTGCTACAACGGGAAAAATGTAAAGACACCAAACACATCTGAAAAAACTTATTCTCTACCTCATTGTTTAGAAGCCTATGATTTTCATCAAAAAAAAAAAAAAAAAAAAATAAAAGAAAAAAAGAAAAAAAAAAAGCCATATGATTTAGGTTTGGAAATTGGAGAATTTATTAGATAAACCAGGACCTTGGCCAAATAATGAACATAGATGGTGCTTTTTTTCTGGAACTTTATGTGTAGCTCAACTGCAGATCAAATCTATACTTCATGTCCAACAATAAGTACTGTTAGTGACCTATTACTGAATGTTTTATCAGCTAGGACAGTGATGGCTTATTCGCAAGCTTTTTTAGGGTTTATGACTTGAAGAAGATGCTTATATTTTTCAAATATTTTGAAATTTAAAATTCATCATATAGGCCTCAACGCTGCTTTTCACTGTCTTTTGTATTGGACTTTGAGTTTCTTTTGATTTGTCTTTTGTATTAAACTTTATATCTTTTTATGTGATCCAACAGTTGAAGGAAATACTGAACCTGTTGCATCTCATAGTCATGGAATAATGTTACTGAATAATTTTCACGGTAATTTAGTTAATGTGTAGGATATCACCTTCAGTCTTAAAGATAACTCTGGTTTTCTGTTGACATTCTCCTGATGTTGGCTTTCTGCATTGTATCTCACTGCCCCTTAGAATTTAACTTTATGGAGACTCTTTGTTTAGGAAGTTACCAAGATTTTGGAATTCTTAGCTCCAAATGGCCGTACTTCTTTGTGTTATTTGAGTTGATAGAGGCTTGTTTCAAGTTGATCTCTTCTTGCATTGCACCTTTCTATTGTAGATTGACCCAGTATCTGATGAAGGCTTACTTTTGATCCTGTGCATATTAGGAGGAACATAAGCTACTATTTATAAGCTGTCACAACTGTTCTTTAGATGGTGGAAAAGCTGTGAGCAGAATCTGAAATTGGAAAGTGAACCTGCAAGCTCAGTAAGCATAGCTGCTGTAGCTAGTGCTTCTTGTTCCTCAAATTGGCTCAATTGTTTGTTCTGTTGGGAGTAGGAATTAGACTTGGTACTTAGAGCCTTGTGAAAGCTAGATTGTGATGGTGCCTATCAGAGCCCTACCTTATTTAGTTCAAATGGTTCATAGGGTTCTAGATTTTGGATGGATAGCAGATGGCTTCCTCATAAAGGGTAGACCAGTGTTAGAGATACAGATCGATCAACATTGAATTCTATTTGGTGGTCATTATTTTAGTTTCTTTGGAAAGTCTCCATATGAACCTTTGATTAGGCCATTAGGGTGTGCAATGCTGCAGTAGTGTCAATAAACCACAACAAAGCCTTATTGCAATTTATTGTTTAGCTACACAAATTCTGTCTGCCAGCCCAAGTAATTTGTCAATTGACTCTGATTGCCTAATTGGTAACGAAGCAGAGATATCCTACCTGTACTGGTTGTCTCATTTAGCTCCCCAGTGGGCATAATACAGTACTAGCTGATGGCTCTCAACTTCATTTTAGGTTTGATTTTTCACTTTGAAAGTGTCTTCTCTTCAGTCTGCATGGTCTCCTATCACCTTCATGACCGGATTATCTGCTACATTAATGGAAGACCACCCAGGATAACTGCCATTGCCACTGCTAACAAATACCAATCTGTCAAGCCTTATTGCCTGATTTGATTTATAGCTCAAAATCTCCATCAAAAGCCTGTTCATCAATGTTGGAAATTTAATGATTTTTTTTTACTTGTCATTTCACATGCTGTAACAATGGCTCCATCCATTGCCAGTAGCTGCTGTTTAGCTTTCACTGTCGCTACTTTTGGCTGAAATATTTTCAGGGTAAATAGTGTGTATTTTAGTCCAGAAGAAAGTTACGTGAAACTTCACTGGCTCACATGTCGCAAGGCATTCTGCGGTTAGGTTAAATTAAGATTTAAGCTAGGCACTTTCTGTGGTGTTCATCTTATTGCCATCCTAGTTCAAACACACGAAGGAATTAATTGTATTAGGGATAGCTGTATTTGGAGATAGAAATCAGCTCCATCAAGAGTCTTCATTTCAAATGGAGCTCTATAAAATGCATTGGCAGATGCTGAAGTAGAGATTCCCAGCGAGCAACAACCCATTTTATGCTTTGAATACCCTAAAAATTCTTGCATGTACTATAATGCATTCACTCATCTAACTCTTTCTCTCTCTTCCCCTCATACAACACCTGTACAAATTGCTTTGGGCACCCAAAGTCTTTTTTTTTTGATGGAAACCCAAAGTCTGTGTTTGGTTGACATGTTTTGCACATTCTTTTGTCGTCCAGTCCCTGGTACACCTGTGATTAAATGAAAATATACGAAAACATTTGCAGTGACATATGCATTAAAATCTATGTATCAGATGATTATTATCCAATATTGCTGTCCAAACCTAGTACGGAGAGGTCTATATATGGTTCTTGTTAACGGATGCTTTTAGACATTGCCTAGATAGATATATACACAATTCACTGAATATACAAGCATCCTCTTATATGTTTCTGGGAATCAATCAACAAATTAGGGTGATTTGAACGAGTCAAAGTGGGGAATTGATTCATTACGATTCACAAATTGGTTCTTGCAATTTGCAAAAAATCATGAATTGAGTACAATTTTTGGACAAGCAGAAATTTACTAGGATTTCAGCATTTCAGACCTTTTTTTTGGTACTGACCTCTAGGGTCTACCATTAGTGTCTGCTCATCTCACCCCCTCAACCCAATTCACCCACCCCCAACCCCAACCCAAGCAGGCGACTTCCACTGTGCACTGCTCACCCCACCCCACCCCACCTTTCCAAGGAATTGACCCTGGGTCTTCCCTGTGGAAGACATATGCCTCAGCCACCGGAGCAGGCTCAGACCTATTTAACAGTTGGAAACTTGGGGATAAATGAGTTACAAACATAATAAGAATTATTATTATTATCATCATCGTTATGGGATTCACAACCTGAATGAATTAAAACCACGTACACTTAAACGAATCAAGTTTATGAATATTAGTTATTGTTCTTGGCAACTTAGTGAATCAGCCAGGGGAACTGGACGAACTAATGGGGAATCAGGAATCAGATTAACCAACCCACCCACAATTACAAACTCTGAATAAACCTGATAACCAATCAAACCTAGAATCTGCCAATTTGCCAGGTACCTTGTTGCTTTAATAAAGGTTTTAGCTTCTTTCACGTTAGTGCAGTTTTCTTGAGGCCCACATGGTCTTTTGTTCCCTCGGTCCTCCCCCCAATTCATCTTGCCAACTCAAATTGCATATTCTCGGCAGGTGACTGCATCAAGATATCACATCCTGTAAAACATGCTCACACATAGGTGTTATTGTAATTGTCTCATAATCCAAGTTCTAGAATCTAGAACAATTAGGTAAGATGTTGAGAACAGAGAAGAACTATCTGCATCAATTCTAACTTTATAGAGTATCCATTAGCAAGTGAATTGGGGTATTTACCCCCCCAAAAAAACTATATTGGAGAAGGTGAAGTTAATAAGATGTCAAATAGTGAAGAACTCACATTAAGCTTACTTTTGATCTTCTTTCCTTCTATACATCCGATATATGTATTAGTAGCCAATTTTACATTACTTCCCCGCAGCTCTAATTGAAATAAAGCAGAGGGTTTTGTTACATTTCAAGTTTGATGCTTTATTTGAGCTACTACTTCGTACAAATAAAGAAGAATTGTATTGCTCCGCCAACATGAATGCATGCTGTACAGTTTAAGGTAACTCAAAACCATTAGTTGCTTAAACCCATACTGCATGGGGGATTTGACTCTCTTCTTACCTCAAAGCTCTGGAGGAACCTTCAACACCTTACAAAGAATCTGCTTAATCACCCATGTAACAAGAGAACTGCATTTTGAGGTTTTATTTCGGACACATGCTGGAAAAAGCCAACATTTTGGACAGCCACATGCAGAAGCAATCTAATAATCAACACCTCGAGGTGACATATTTTTCTCTAAATCAAAAAAAGAAAAAAAAAAAAAAAAAAGAAAGAAAGAAAGAAAGAAAGAAAATATCTTTTAAATAATTAATTTGAGAAGCCTGGAAGTTTTAAGTTAAGGAGAAAAAAATCAAATCTGCCAATGGAGCTCCTGGCCTACTGTGTCCTCTTGAATAAAATGATTCTTTATATTACATGCTTTTCAAGAGAAATAAAAAATAAAAATAAAGATTTTGATTGACGGCTAGTATTATGTTGCTTTCTTCTTCCTTAATAAGTTAAATGGGCATATTTTCCTTAGAGAAGTGGGGAGAAAACACACACTCAAATATGTCTTTTCCCTTTTGTAAACCAATAATGTGCCCTCAAAGCTCATACCCATCACCCCACTTAAAGTATCGGCTTTTGAGTGATTTGATTTTCACTTCAACAGATTCAAGAGGATAGGATAGGTAAGGCATGCTTAAGCATAGAGTGCACTCTCTATACATGATGTGAATGATGCCTGTACAGCATGACTTGTCATCATCACTGTTATCTTTGTCGGCCACCCTTGAGCTAGCAACAACTCCAAAATTAAATCCTTCAAGGAATCCTAACTATCTGATTTAAGATATTTTCTCGAATATGATGACAGAAAAAGAATACTCTTTTAAACATATGATCTGGATCAAGAGGAGGTACAACTTTTGGGCTAATCTACTCAAAGGGTAGCCTAACACATGGAAGGTTTGCGTTGATAAACTAGTACAAAGCAAGACAATGTTCTATCCTTTCAAATGTGGTACTCTATTAATGGCAATGAGCCGAGCTAGGTTTAGCCGGAGCCTCATTGACCCACGCTTGAGCATTTGTGTGAATGTGAAAATAGTAATGTTCAAAAAAGACAAATTAAGTTAATAAACCATTAGGCTGTTGGGCAAGCTGAGCCAAGCCCAATCCTACTTTTACAAGCCCGAGTTCAGCAACTCAGACTCGTGCCTCAACTTGGCTGTTGCCACCCCTACTCTCTCTCTCTCTCTCTCTCTCTCTCTCGTGTAGAAAAAGAGGGGGCAGGTAGGAGACATGGGGAATGCAATTCCAACCACTAGAGTTTACTTTGGAAAATTCCCTCTGACACGGTTCGAACATGTTCTTATAACTCAGTGAGCTTATGAAAAGGCAATTTTATTTTTGGTAGAAATGGAAAAGCAAATTTAAGCAGAGTAAATTGAATTACCTTCTGTTAATGTTAGATTTAGACGTTGGTGTTTAGACAATGGAATGTTCCTTTATTGGAATATTACTTGTTTTTGGTAAATAATATCATAATATTACTCTATGGACATGTTAGCATGATTTGCTTTCCCCAGGCTGGTGTGTTTGGCATCTTGCATAGGGGTGGCAACGTGCCAAGTTGAGCCGAGCTTTGCTCAAGTCAATTCGGCTTGGTCACATGAAGGCAAAGCTCAGGTTTGACTAAAGCTCGTTTAGAAAACAAGCTCAAATCCAGGTTCATGTTCAACTTGGTGAACTTAACCTGAGACCCAGGCTAGCTGAGCTCCAAGCTGAGCCGAGTTAGATGAGCTGAGCTCCAAGCTGAACCGAGTTAGCTTGGCTCATTCCCTCCCTTAATCTTGCATCTTTGCCTTAACCAAACAGATGTGTCTAAGACACTTGGGTTGATCACTTAGACTGCGTTTGGCTGTCACTTGAAATAAAATATTTCTTATAGCATTTGGATGCGTGAGGTCATGTATGTTTAAAAATAAAAATGAGGTCATTTTAAGATTTCATGAAATGAACTTATTTCTACTTTCTTTTTCCACATTGGAATGACGGCTTGAGATGATGAGTTCATTCTCCATGAAGATCTTATCATGTGCACTCAAATGCTATGGAAAACCAAAATGAGATGGTTTCATTCCAGGAAACAAAGCGATAAAGTATTCTTAATATTTATTATTTCTTAGCCAGACATCGTACTGAACTCTAACTATTCCAACTCCTCTTCTTGTTGTATCCGTTTAGCTCACAATAGAAGACTGAAATGAGAGTAAGTTTGTTCAAATAATAAACATTAGCAAATGCTTTTACCCCCCCCCCCCCTTTACCCCCCCACCAAAAAAATAAAAAAATTACTTAGTGCACGATGCACCACCCTCCAAGTGTTCTCTATTGATAATTTGATGTTGGGTCCTAGCCAACTGGATAAGCTCTATGTTACTTCTTTGCCGCTTTATTGTAGGTAGTTTGAAATGTGAAATGTTGGGGGTTGATATCCTCTGCTGAGGCAAGATACAAGGAGGTGGGATCTATTCACTTTTGGGGGGTGATGGGACACCCTGAAAGTGAATGGGTCCCACCCCATTGTGTCTTGCCTTATGGGGCGTCGCAGAGGATATCATGCCAAATTGGGTTGATATCTTTTGCGATGTCCTGTGAGACAAGACACAAGGGGGGTGGGATCCATTCACTTTTGGGAGTGATGGGACATCTGAAAGTGAATGGACCCCACCTCCTTGTGTCTTGCTTCATGGGGAGTCATACAAGATATCATGCTAAATGTCGGAGGTAATTTCAAGACGAGACAACCTTCTATTCAACTCTTGAAAGGTTTAGAAGTGAGATGGGACTTGGATTATGTGCAAGCAAATCTCGTGAGAACTGTGCAAATGGCACCAAAGGGGCTGATACATCAGTACCGAAAAATCATTTACACTTTTTGGTGTACACTTATCACTTTTTGGTGCTGATGTGTTTGTATCCTAATTTTTCACGGTTCTCATGAGATTTGTTCTCACCTAATTTTTTTTTTTTGAAATAGGGGGGTTAGCTGATGAATCACCGAGCAAAGCAATATGGGTGATGACGAATCTTCCATTTCAGCTTAGTACGGAAAATTTTTGGATGAGAACGAATCTTGTGAGGACTGTGAAAACGGCATCAGGGTGCAGACACATCAGAACAGAAAAGTGATAAGTGTCCCCCAAAAAGTGTAAATCGCTTTTTGGTACTGATGCATCAGCCCCTTTGTTGCTGTTTGTACAGTTCTCATGAGATTCCTTTGCACAAAATCCAAGCCCACTTAGTACAGCCTATAAAAACTCCATGTGTCTGTAAAATTTGACCTAAATGCAGTAGCTATTGCCATAATAAGGCAATGCATTGAGTCTCTCCCAACTTGTATTATAGGGAGAGATTAGACTCGGATTATGTGCAAAAGAAATTTGTGAGAACCACCCTTTTTTGGGGGTGCTTAACACTTTTTAGCACTGATGTGTCTGCACCCTGTTGCCATTTTCACGGTTCTCATTAAATTCATCCCGACCTAATTTTTTTTTCCAGAGATTGACTTAATGATGGGATGTACAGTTGAAATGAACAGGAAAAATGATCCGAATTAGCTTACATCATCCCTTCTAGTCACTAAATGGTAATAGTGTCCTGAGGAAGAATCTTGAGGGTATTATAGCATATATAAAAAATAGGTAAGTTTACCATGTAGTCAGCAAAATAGTGTGGTTCCTTTTTTTTTTTTTTTTTCTTTCCGTTGATAAGGCCATGTAGGCCTACATTAGCAACTGCTTACCTTATCAACCCAATCTGAGCACACTAAGGCTTTTCTACGATTGGTGTAGAAAACGCCTAGGTCAAGGGGCAGCCACATCAGTGTCAAAAGTAATTTACTCTGGCCCTCAAAAAGTGAAAATCACTTTTGATGCTAATGTTTCCGCTCATTTGACCCTCAGCAGAGATTAGGGGCCAGCGTATAAAATCCAAGTTGGAGCACGAGCAGGTGACTCCATTGCACACTGTTCACACTCTCTCCTCTCCAGGGTTTGGGTGGGATTTGGTAGGACAATTTACAGAGTGCCTAAAATAAGAATGATATTAGGGGCTGACACATCAACACCAAAAAAAGTGATATACACTTTTTGAGGGATGCTTTTCACTTTTTGGTACTGATGTATCGGCCCCTAATGTCATTACTTACTTTAAACACTCTTTAAATTGTCCTCCTACCAAATCCGAAACGTGCAAACGATCATTGGGTCGTCATGTGCATCGGGATCAGGACAGCCACAATCTTAGCATTTTCCTATGGTGTTGAAATCAATAGCGTGTAGAGACGAGAGACCAAAGATTTGTTGTTTTGTGGAATTGGCCTCTTTTTTTTAATTTTTTTGAGGGGGGGAGGCCTCTTCTTAGACGCCAAAACAGTTTTTATTTCCCGTCTTCCTCGTTTCTTTGTCTTGGGATAAAGGAAAATATGTGTACGAAAGAGACATGGCAACCTCTACATCACTATGTATCTATGGATATTATGTTAGGGTTTAAATCATCTCCAATTCAAAAGGCGAGGAGTCCCAATAGTTCCAATCAGCATGTGAGATGATACTGATATAGGATTAGGGGAGGATATTTAGGTAAATACATAAAAAGAATACGCACATTTATTTACTAAAAAACCCTTATCGGGTATGCTGTGACATTCTAATTTGAGATTGGGTGAACTTTTCTCCATCCCAATGGAGATGATTCAAGCTCATTACGATTAATGTCCTGTGATTCCAGGGTGGCATTGGTTTGATTTTTCTTACTGGGGCCCACTTGATAGCACAGTTTGCAAATTTCAACTGAGGGGTTTTGACCCCCGGCCTTCACTACGGAGCACCAAGGCATTGACTCAGGCCTAAGGGGTAATCCCTGTACTTGGTTTGATCCCACGGCTCCTAAACATGGAGCAGCGATATCCTCTGCGCCGCCCCCTTTGTGCGAAGCTTGAGGGCCGAGACACGGGGGGATCCATTTACTTTTTGGAACTGATGTGACATCCTCAAAAAGTGAATGGATCCCCACTTTGTGTCTTGGCCCTCGATATCGTACAAGCAGGGCGGCGCAGAGGATATCAGTCCCCTAAACTTTATCCCATCCATAAACAAAGAAAAAATGGGATGGTAACCAATGGGGTTAGCGCGGAGGTTAGATATGCAAGAAATATATATAAATATATAACCATTGACCAAACAAACCAATTGGTTTGTATTGAAATTGATCAACCCAATCAAGGTGACTGGGAAAATTTTAGGCAGCTGGGATTTTGTGCCTCCCCTAAAGTGTCCCTAACCTGCTCCCTGCATGTAGGGGGGACACATCACTTTGAAAAGTGATTTATACTTTTTTGGGGAAGGTGTAAATCACCTCTTGATGTGATATGTCCCTTCTACATGCTGGGAGCATGTTAAGGGCACTTTAGGAGGGAGCACAAAATCCCATGGGAAATAAGAGGTTATTTTGGGCTAAATTTGTGTTAAGATATTATATAACATTATTGGGTTAACCCATATCAGTCCATCTAACCCGTCCGGTTTTTCAATTCAATGTCCAACTACACTTTGATTCATATTACCTTGGTCCATTGTTAATAATGCATGTAACACAAGGATACGTAACCCAAGTCACTCATTTTTTTTTGGAATCAAATCAGGTAAATGGTTGTTTCATGGATTCACTGACGTATGGGTGATCAAGGTATGAACATAGGGCTACGGTGAAGATGCCTAAAAGACATTAAATTGATTGTAAATTATGATTGGTGTGAGGTGTTGGGCAGCTTGTGCTCTTGGCTTAATTGGTTGATGCACTATAGTTGTGAGACTTGAAAAAAACAGGGTATGCTTTGATACCAATTGAAAAATATAAGTATATTCTGATACCAATTGAAATTCTCGAAATGGATTTTAAGGGGGAAGTGAATAGGATCTTTATACTTATTTAAATTTATTTTAAATAATTAGTCACATTCACTTGATTTACTTAAATTTAATTAAATATGCATCTAAAATTCTTTTTGAAAAGTAAATCAATTTTCTATGAATTTATCATAGGCTACGGGGCTCCGTCATGCACTATAGTATTATCTGTAGTAGAGCGGGAGTATGGCTGATAAGTTCTCTAAGGTTACTTGATTAATCCATTTTAGAATAACCTTAGTTAGTCATTTAGTGTGTTAGGTTGCTTTTCATAAAAATAAACATAAACAATTAATAAATATAAAATACAATCAAACCACAACACCACAAATTTGTAGTATTCGGCTTATGTCTACTCTCCAATTGGTTCTTCTAAGCCTATTTAATTTTTATGAATAGTTCATTAACTATTACAAGACAAATTAATAAACTTGAAAACTTACTTACAACTAACAGAGAATTCACTCCCTTGTAAGTGTACTTCTAGTGACTCCGGTGGACACACTCTGTTCAGTGATTCCGCTGGACTAACTTGCACTTGGTGACTCCAACAAGTGCTTAACATATATGCTTTTGGTGATTCTGACAAAGGTTGAGAATCTTCATTCGGGGACTCTGGCGAAAACTACGAATAAGTTGAAGATGATGACAATATTCTTGCTTCGGATTGCTTCTTGTACAACAAAATTTAATTGTTAGAAACCAACTCTCTTGCTTTCAAATAATTTAATTGAAGAGCTTTGAAAAGCTTACAAAGACTTTAAATAGATTTAACTATGAAGAACAACTCTTAAGATTATAAGCCAACAAGAAGATTTAACTCATAGGATCATTGGTTCACTCTCGGGCTCTTCTCACAAGAATTTTACTATATGCTCATGTGTGAGAGTTTTCTCTACATTCTTGGGGTTCAAAGAGTCTTTATAGAGGTTTAAGAGAGTGCAAGTTGTCCCCAACAGTTATTTCCCCAATATTAAAAAATATAACCGTTTGGGCTTCAAATTTCAAAATTTTTAAATTTTCTTGACTAGGACCAGTCCTGCACTATTCATGATTGGTCCTGGTGCTTCCTATACTGTTCATGACCGGTCTTGCCATAACTGAGACCGGTCCTGACACAAAAATTTGGTTGCACTATTCATGACTGGTCGTGCACTGTTCATGACCAGTCCTTGATGTCTAGGAC
>JAOXJP010263176.1:0-20841 GCA_025762735.1 Platanus orientalis
CTTGATTTTGGTGTCATTAGATATGTTATTCAATTATCTTTATAACGAGACCAAGATTGCACAAATCCAAGGTGATTTGGAAAAGTTATGACAAAATTATTAAAGGGGTGTCAATAAAATGGGAATAATGTTTTTTAGAAACTCTTAAGTTTAAGAAGTTTTAAATTTTAGAAAAGTAAGTTTTTTGTTTTAGGGAACTTAGCTAGCAAGTTTAAGATTTTAGAAACTTTTCAATTTTAGCAAGTTTCCAATTGTTTAAGGTTGTAAGCTTATTTAAAGGCAATCCATCTCCTATAATTTAATAGTGAAAAATAAAAAAGTTTTCGAATACTTGGGTGTTTCCAATGTGTGGCCGTAGCCATGTTCTCCCAAGGGTTGATGTCATCTCCTAAGCTTCACTCTTCTCTCCATGTGGTTTGTACCACTCTAGTGTATTTGTGAGTATCCACTTCATCCTCCCTCTTTCTCGAAGGTATCTCTCTTATTTTCTTATCTTTCTTATTTTCTCTTAGTTTCTTATTCACCTCTCTTTCTTTCCATTTTCTTCTTCTTTTTCTTAAAACCTCCATTAAAGAATCTTCACCATTTTTTGATTTGACCCATCAAATCTTATTGGAATTTCATAAAATTTTAAATATAGGACCTTGGAACACATTAGAAGAAACCATAATTTGTTATTGTTATGGAACCAAAGAAATTGCCAAATGTTATTGTTATGGAACCATAGGAAGAAGAAACCACTTGCTTATCAACAATTTCATTAGCTTCAATTGTAGCAGGTTGATCTTTTATTGGTGCTATAGTAAAGGTTTTGCTGCAGTTTGGGCAGCTACCTCTGCAGCAAAATCTTGGCGTTTCTTCTCCAAACTTTCTCTGAGATTGTACCGTACAAACCTCTTTGCTTTAATATTATCTCCAATGGTTGCAATTGTCTATTCTACCCAATCCTTCACCACCACTTTGTCATTCTTTATGTGGGGTTGCTCTAGCAATGCAAGCTCTCCAAGCCTCTTCTTGACCCACCCAACCTTCCACGATCTTAGATCTTATTTGATATAGTTTTGACAAGAGATCTTCCTTCTACATTTTGATCTCCTTTTCCTTGTTCACGATCTCCTCAAGGATGTCATCAGTATCAATATACTACACTTGAGGGCAGACAGCCACTTGCATGGCAAGGTCATCGACCAACTCCTTAAAGATGTCACCCCGTGAGACAAATTCGGTCTCACAGTTCCCCTTAAGCGTGACACCGATCTTGCTATTATGAATGTATGATCCAATTCTACCCTCAGCTGAGACTCTATTGGTTTTTTTATCTACACTTGCTAAACCTTTCTTTCTGAGAAACTCCTGAGCCTTAACTATGTCCCCTCCAGTTTCTGTGAGAGCCTTTTTACAATCCATCATCCATGTTCCCATTTCTTCACAAAGCTGCTTTACAAGAGCCGAAGATATAGTTCCTGCATCCTGTACATGAATTGGAATAAGCAAAGGGAGGAAGAAAAACCCTTTCCTTTTCTAACAGATTATGATTATATGTGAAACGGATCTATTATTTTTATTCATACTTTATATATCAATGTTATATCTCTACTCTGGGTTGATTGGTGGGGTTGAGCCATTAAACCATGACCTCAATGTTGCAACTTTCTATTTCAAACACTGTCCAAGCTCACCCAAAGTTACATGGGTTGGCGGATCGGGTCAGCAATTGCCAGCTCTGACATTAATGTTAAATAGAGTTAAAAAATAGTAACATGTAAACTGATAGAGTATAATCCAATGGTTATCATTTGTTAAGAGCTTCAACACATTAAAATTCACATCGTCTCATAATTTGGGACCAATCTAGACATAGATTGTGCCAACAAAACGTTAACCAAGCTGGATTTGGGCTGAGTTCTAATCTAGGCCCAGCCCAAACTTAGATTGTCGAGTCTAGGTTCGATATGGGTAGCCTTAGGCTTACCCAACCCAGCTTTAGTTGCAACCTTAGGTGGTGGTGTTGCAAATTGCACACCCAAATCCACAATAATCTTAACTCGGCCAGCTTGGACCCACCAAGAAATTATTTGGACCCGCATTGGCATCATAAACCAAATAAAAACAATGTGTTGTGTGTTTAGCTTTAGCCCTTTTCATCTCCACACATCCCAATGTCACCCTTACACACATCAATATCAAATTGAGGAGGGGGCCATATCTTGGATGTGGCATTGTTGAAATATTAGATCAATGATAGAGTCGGTACAAATTTCATGCATAAAATCTAATTACGAAAAAACACTTCCTTCCTCATTTATCAATAATTATAAACAAAAAAAAATTCTTATCAAACATATTTCAGTTATAGAAGTTAGCATATGAGTGATTTTATTTTAATGACCATCAATTTAAATCATTTTTTTAAACAATGAAACTAATTTTATAAATTACCCTTATTGATTTCAAACACCATGTTTGTCGAGCAACATATTTTTCCAATTACTTTCTTTCCTTCCTCCTCTCTTCTCCTTTAATCAATGATGACAAATCTTCCGTGTAACCATTCCCATCCCGTCCTGTCGTTGATTGGACTTTCAAACTTGAAAAAAGATGTCATCTAGGTGATGCTCGTGAGACCCCAAGAATAAGGGTGGCAATCATGTTGGTGGGTCGGGTTCGTGTTGTGTTGAGATAAGGGTATATGCCTATATGATTCAACTTGAATCTGACCCATTTATTAATCATGTTAGAGCAGGTTGACCCACTTTTGACCTGAAACCTGTTTACTTTAACCTTAACCCACTTATTTCTTGTTGGGTTCACGAGTTATATGGTAATTTGTGTTGATGGGTTAGATTCATGTCATGTCAAGTTAAGGGTATATGACTATATAGATCAACTGGAACCTGACCCATTTATTAATCTTGTCAAAGTGGGTCAACCTGTTTTGACCTAAACTTGTTTGCAGTCAACCCCAGCCTGCTTATTTTGTGATGAATTTGTGTCAGGTTCATGGGTCATGTCAAACATTGCCACCTTACTTGAGAACCGATGAACACTTTTCGTCGTGCCTGTGACAACATTCATCTTCTCCCCCCCACCCCTGATAGTTGATGCTCCAGAGAACCGACGCCGATGATCTGCTCTAGTGCAACACCCTTGAGAACCCTGCTCTTCAACAAGCCATAAACCTTACCAATCTTCTTTTGGTTTCCAAATGCCACGATCAAACAAGTGTAAACCATAGGCTTTGGTTGGCAACCAAAATTAATTATCTCATCAAAGTACTCAATAGCTTCTTCCATCTAATTTCCTTTACACAAATCCCTTATCTAAATGGTAGAGCTTCGGACATTCGGAGATGGGCCCTTCACTTTCATGCTCTCAAGTACCTTGATTGCTTTAGACCTCCTTCTAACCCTTAACAATTCATCAACCATTGTCTCTAGCCTTTAACCCCTACCGGAGAAAACTTTGCTCCGGATTCTGTGCACTCAGAATCTATGCACAATTCATGTTCAGAGGCATGTGTACCCTCACATCAGCATAGGTTTCAATTGTGAGAAGCCCTTTATTCCCCATTTCTTCAACCACCACCACCATGCTCTAAAATAGCCTCATCTTCCCAAGAATTCCCATCATGGAATTGTATGTCCTTGAATCATGTGCAAAAGCTGGTCTTTGCCTAGCCCAACAGACCCACCGAAATGCCGATCTCCATGTATGTTGGAACTGAGCTAACACTTCAACAACAAGATCATGATAGAGATTTAACCCAATCGATCTAATGAAATTTCTCCGTCTCTATCTCCCTCACGTGAGTTAGATCACCCAAGAGCTTCTGGCCAAACCTTTGGCCACTCTCCAATGAGTCCTCCTTCCCCTACTCAGTCCATTTCTCCTAGCGCTCCTGCTACTGCTACGATGGATCGATTGGATTATTTCTCATTTGAGGAGGAATTTCAGGTTTAGTTAGCCCTAGCCATTAACACTTCAAGCTTGGAGTTCCCTGAGATTCAGATAATGATTAGTTCAGTGCGGCTACGTTATTGAGCTTGGGGCGGCATCAGAGCAATTTTGTGAGAGAAGGGGATGAAGTGTTGAGTATTTGTCGTGTCGGTGTTGGGTAAGTTGGTTGAATTGGTGTTCCTTGTTCTAGGTTTTCTGGCTATGTTACCTTATGTTCTTCTTTTAAATTATTTCTTGAACTTGGCATGTTTTGAGTGTTGCATGGTTGCAAATTATGGTTTTTGTACTCTCAGAATTGCTTCCATGTTCCGATCTGAATTGAACAAATCTTCGAATACTTTGCATACTCTTTCCACCTCTGTTACATCTACAGTAGACTTAACACCCTTAGTCTCACTCTCAAAATTCTCATTCTCATTATTATCATCATCCTCAATTTCTTCATTTCATTTATAGGTTCCTGTGTTTCCATTTAATACCATAAAAAAAATCCCTAGAATTCAAAACTGGCATTTTTCCTTGCCAAACAAAATTGGAGAGATGGTATAAAGATTGTAACCATCGACAAAAATATCTTTTCTAGTCTGGTTTGTCTCTGATATCCAGAACATAGCTCTAATGAGGGGCAACAGAGATGGCCACGGAAGATATAAGGGATTTGAGTTTCTAAGCAACAAAAGTGGTGGATAAAAATCGAATCTTTGATGTGTTTTCTTTGAGATAGAGCCATTCCACCCCAGTAATGGAGGATGGAAACAAAGGATTCACTCGAAATTGGATGAGTTCACCCTGTCGGCTAAGGTTGGTTTCGGTCAACGGTTTGTAAGAAAGGTGTGGGGTTCGATATAGGTGTTGATTACTCTAATTGGATTGTTTGATAAATATTGAGTTATCAGTCTAATCCGACCGTTCAATGAATATTGGGATAATTGGACTGTTTGATGAATATTAGGATCTCAATCATACTAGTCAGACCATCCAATGAATATAATGGTCTGAATTGGATCGTTAGCCTTAGGACATCATTTGAACGGTCCTGGTTAAGTATGATATAGCTCCCATGCGCTCCCTTTAAGACCATTGGGTTGGAATATAATCATGATGGGACATTAGTATAGATTTTTGTAAAGTTTTACGGGATAAAGACAATTTTGTCTTTATACGAGTCAATGGCACTTTTGTTTTTGTAAAACTCTCATGCGCCATAAAGTTAGTTTTGAGTTTAACCATTGATTTTTGGTCACGTAATTTATTTGATCAAAGGTTTCTGATATCTACAATGTCTATCTAGTTTATTATTATTATTATTATTTTGTAATTATTGATAGTTGAGGGGGAAATCATTATGTGTAAAATGTAAGATGATTTAGGGTTGTCTTTTTTGTGCTTAAAATTTTTTTGGGGTAAATTTTTTTTAATAAAATATACTTTTCTTCGATAACTAATATGTGTATGAGTTATAGATTCTTTAATTTTACACTATCGTTTGAAAGAGAAAACCTCTTATTCGATGTAGGACCACGGACCGTGTACCATGTTTATCAGGCTTACTTTTTGAGATGCTTAATTGCTTGTCTTCTTTTTTGGGGCTTCGCACTTGATTGATCTGAAATGGTCATTCTGCTCTCAAAGACGGGTGTGGTGTGTATTATAGGTAAAAGTGGTGTTATTCTCTCTTCAAGCAACCATTGCTTGTGAGTGCCTTGGCCTTACAAACTTGTCTCTTGTTTTAAGTTCTCCTCGAAGCATGATTTTCTGAAGCTTTTCCCTTGTCACCTCTTTTATGGATGACAAACTCCGAAGACTTAATGAACTCATTAAGACTTGTGGTGATTTGTGCATGATAACAAAAGTCATTTCATTTCTAATTAATTCGAACAAATCTCAAATTCTTTATCACTATTTATTCTCGCTCCCTGTCTACTGAGGATTAGGGCTGCACACAGAGCTGGGACAGTCTTGAGTCCCGGCCAAACTGAGGCCGGCCCAAGCCTTGAGCCTAAATTGAAACCCAATGTTATCTTTGAGCTATGCTTGGGCCTATCCTGCCCCTGCTTAAGGCCCAAGGGCCCGATACCAAGGTCTGATTCCCATTATATAGATATACAGAGCTTTTAATACATTTTTAATAAAAATATAGTTTTTTGTATAATTTTTTATATAACATATAGAGTTTCTCTCTCTCTCTCTCTCTCTCTATATATATATATATATATATATATATAATTTTGCACTAGATGAAAAAAAAAAAAAGGGAAACGACGGAAAAGGAAGAAAGAAATTGGTGAGCAAATGCATGTATCAACTTGGCTCCTTTACTAGTATATACCATTTACCATCCATACCAATTGTCTAGAGTTCACAATTTATCAGTAGATTCATTAAGACCATATCATTATGGTACCACTGTAGCCTAATCATAAAGATCAGAGAAGCATTTAATATAGCTACCATTGAAATTTTATCACATGAATTCCATTGCTAAATGTTTTATAAAATTGTCAGCTCTCTTATAAACATCCTGCAAAATACTCCAATAGGCTGGGAACTGTAGAAAGAACTCCATGGATACCAAATAATAAGAGTGCACTGCTACCTACAAGGTTTTAAATTCTTTTACTAATGGTAACTGTTGAAGGAAAGTATCACATTTGTCAACGGCCCCTATCATGAGATAGATTTTTTTTTTTTTTTGGGAAAGGTATCATGAAAATGAAATTTTTGAGTGTCTTTGTCCGTTTTACTTTAATTGATGAACTAGAAACAGCAACATTTCCCTTATTGTTGCACTATAATCACATTGATATTACCTAGTTTTGTTCTTATAGACATACTTAGCTATAGTAGTGTCGTCTAAACTTATGTCTCCTTGTCATGAAAGGGCTGTTTCTCTGTTCCATGCACTATACAACAACAGCCTTATCCCAACTACTTGGGGTCAGCTACACAAATCCTGTTCCATCATCCACTCTACCTAGGGGTTTATCTGTCATTAAATCACATGCCACCATGTCTCTCCTCACTACTTCAACCCAAGGCAATTTTGTCCTTCTTATTGTCCTTTTGGCACCTTCAACTTGCACCATCTCACTCCTTACTGGCAGTCTTTGGTGTTTGTTGCACATGACCAAACCATCTCAGTGGACTTTCCCTCATCTTATCACTTATTATGAATGGATTCATTTCTAATTCTATATTTTCTAGTCTTGTCACTCATCCATTTCAACACAAGGTTTAAAGTATCGGTATCACGCATCATATCGCACCCTAGGGATACCAATACGTATCATGTATTGCAGAGTACTGCAGAGAAACGCTTTAAAAAAAAAAAAAAAAATGGAAACCGAGAAAATGTTAATCAAACAAAAGAATTTTTTATAAAACTTCAAGATTTGATATAATAAATACTAATACACACTTGGGAATCATTACATGTAGGAAACAACCATCTATGATGGTTGGGAGAACCGTCACCCTCATGGCATACGTTGTCACCTATGGTATGGAAACACTATGTAAACCTGAGAATTTTTTAATGAAACTTTATGAAATGTTATAATAAGTAGGGTTGTCAATGAGCCAAGCATGAGCCTTGTTTTAAGCTCAGTGATCCAAGCCTGAGCTTTGATTTAAGCACGTTTCCCAAGTGAACCTAAGTTGAGCTTCACTAAGCTCTCGCTAAAAGCTCAGCTCATTAAGAGCTTGATTTGGTTAATAATTTTCTAACAATATTATATATTGTAACAATATTAATATTCAAATAAGACAAGTTAGGTAAATGGGCCATTAGGATGTTAGGTCTTTTTTTTTTCTTCTGACAAGCCGAGCCGAGCCTACCTTCACGAGCCTGAGCTTGACCTTCATGTGATGAGCCCAAGCCGAGTTGGGTAAAAGTTAGCTCAGCTCGGCTCATTGACACCCCTATTCATAAGCACCATTACACACTTATAAACCATTACACTTCATCACACACTTTGATATCAATAGTTAGAAACCGATACCCTCATGACACACGCTGTACGTGTTTGGAATTTTAAGAGTTTAAGGTTGATAAATAACACTACACATTACACAATAAAACTACAATCCACATAATCAATGACATAAATGTATAACTTTAAAAATAATATCATTCATTGATAATGCAAATGGGGGTCGGTTAAAGATCACATGATTAGATCCAGAGCATTTTGTTCCTGAAATATTCAGCCTATAAGAAACCTCAATGACTGGGAGATCGAGGAGATGGAGAAATTGTTAGAGTTGTTGGACCGATATTGTCTTAGGGATGTGAATCAACCGGATGAGATGGTTTGGAGTTTGGATGAAGAGAAGGGCTTCTCTGTCAGATCGATGTGTGAGGTTCTTCCTCTCCCCCCCCCTTTAGTCAAAGCTCATTTCCTAGGGAGCTCAATTAGGGAGTTACTCTCTTACTAGCCAAAGCAAGCCCTCGCTTCTAGAAGAAGTATTTGCAAGGAGATGTGAATTTTGGTGCCGGCAGCAATATGCGGGACTATTTGGGAGGAGTGCAGCAAGAGAACCTTTGAAGGTGTCGCTAGGGAGCCTCGCAGTATTTTTTACTGTATCCTTGTGAGAATTTATGGGTGGCTTTTCCTGACACAATCAAGGAAAGCACCTCCATTCAGATCTTGAATCTTTGAATGGGATTCCTTCTTGTTGTAGTCTTTTTGGGTGTGTGCAAGCCGCTGGTTGGCTCTTCCCATTTGTTGAACATTTCTCATGCTATTTGTCTTTGTCTTTTAATAAAATACTTTATTTTCCTCAAAAAAAAGATAATGCAAAGTATTACAAAAGTACAACTACAAGAGTGAAACTAGAGAAATATAATTGATGCGAAACAAGATGGGAAATAGTAGCAAATAATAAAATAATAATTCAGAAAATAAATATTGAATTTTCAAACCAGGGGCAAATCTGTAATTTTACATATTTTGGTGAAAATTATGAAAATATCCTTATCGTGCATCAGAATTTTCTGAAAATTTCCAGATGGGAAATAGTAGCAAATGATAAAATAGTAATTCAGAAAATAAAATATTGAATTTTCAAACAAGGGGCAAATCTGTAATTTTACATATTTTGGTGAAAATTATGAAAAATACCCCTATCGTGCATCAGAATTTTCTGAATATTTCCAGATCAGTAAAGTATCCTACCAAGGTTCTATGGTTAGAATTTCAAGGATTTTGGACAAGTCTAGGTGAATCAAATTTAAGAATTTCAGAAAATCAAGGTACTTTAATAGAGGTTTCAACAATGGAGGCAGCAGAAAATCTTTTGAAATTAAAGAAGATGGAAGAAAAGAATCAGAGGGGAAGTTGAGGGCTTTTGTTGGGGACTTAATGGAGAACAAAAACGCCAAAGAATATCAAAGAAATAAGCAATCTATGAAGGTGCGATTTTAAAGGGTCTATAAACCCACAAAATCAGAAACAAAGTTGATAATATAATTCAAAAAAAAAACTGCAAAACCAAAATTCCGACAGAATAAACCAAAGGAGTTTTAGAAATCAAATAAAGAATAGGGTGACCAGTAAATTCCTGTTTAATTCAGACCTTGGAGTTTCAATTTCAACCCACGTTTTGTAGTAGGTATAGGACCTACTCGTGAGACAGACTCTGCTCTATTAATTTGATCGCAACAAGTGATATTTCTAATTAATAGAATAGAAGAGAAAGGAATGGTTTAAGAAGATAGGAGATGGAAGGAGAGGAAAAGATGGAATGGAGAGGAGATCATAGGGTATGGAAGAGGTAGGAGACGATGAGTTAATGCAAGGGTGTCTCATGACAACCTTTAGGAAGTAGGAGTGTAATTGTCGTAGGCGAGGAGAGAAGAGGGAAAAAGCAGAGGGGTAGGGGGGCTTGGTCCACGACCAGAAAAATGAGAAACACCCAAATAAACCAATAATTGTATTATTCTTCAATGCATAATCATGGTGTGGGATGCCTCTTTATAGGCTAAAACCTTACACCAATTAGAAGTTTCTAAATTTAGAAACTATCTAAATTTAATGAGACTTGCTCCCTAAACATCGTAATACTAAGACATGCTAAAACAAACTTTCCTAAAATTTTGAAATACCAAAGTCTTTGAGAAACTAGGCTTGTCGACCAAGCATCTTTGTAGACCCCCTTACCTTGACTTGTGAACCACTAAAAGACAAAAAAAAAATGTGTTGGATGATTTGGCCTATTACACCCATATTGATCCTTGGTTTTTCCCCCTTATTACATCCCTATATCCTAATTAAAACTCAACATAAAAAAGATGGCACTATTAGCCTCATTACAATAAAAAAAAATGCTCCCCCATGTGTGACATCTCTAAAGCTTCTTGGACTTGAGCTTTGTCTTCTACAAAGGAAACCTCTTGTCCAACCACGCAATGCATATTGCAACAATAATACAATAAGATATAGAAATAATAGCAATCCCAAGACTCCCAACTCACTCCAAAAAAAATAGCATATCACAATAGAACATAGAGAAACATACGAAATATGTTTCAAAATCTTCTACCACATTTGCAGTAATTTTCTAAATTTTTCTCATTTTTTATTAAAAACATAAGGAAAATGAAAAATATAAAAATAAAAAAAAAACATAGTAGAATTAAGAAAAACAAACACAATATGTTTCAATGTGTTTTAATATGCTTCCTGTATTTTTTTCAAATCTTTTTGGCATTTTTCAGCATTTTATTTATTTAGTAAATATATAAATAATAAATAATAATTTTCCTTTAAAAATATACCAAATTGACATATTATGTACATGATGGGCTATGGTATCTCATATATAAATATAAGACCGAGCAATGCCCATTTGGTGTATTTTTTAATTTTCTTTTATTTTTTATTTTTTTATAAATAAATATTTGCTTTTAACTTCATGAATGTGTAGATCTATAACAAATGCATGACATATAAAAAATCTAGAAGGATCAGAGCATAAATAGGGCACTTACCGAAGTTGTTGACAAAATTTAGGATTTCGCTTCAATCCGGCCCAAACATAAGTTTTAGATTCAAATGGACTCAAGTGAAGTCCTAGATTTGGCTAAAGAAAGCTAAATCTAAAAGTTTTTTTTTCAAAAATAAAAATAAAAAAACAGAAAAGGATTTAGGGGTTTTTTTAAGATCGGTAATATGGTAGGGTGAGACGTGATAAGCAATAACCCTGTTTTAAGGGTTTTCTTAAGAAAAATTCACCCGTATCACAAGACATGTGTGATATGTGCCGCGATACACCACATTTTTAAAACTGGGGGGTATCATACCCCCACCCCGCGATACCAATACGTATCACAATAACGCCCTGTATCGCGCAATACTTTAAACCATGTCTCAACATTCTCGTCACAGCCACACTCATTCTATATATGTGTTTGTTGGCTACCCAACACACTACTCCATAACTCATGGCTGGTCTTTAGTCATCTTAATTTCAGTGGTATTCGTTTATCACACAACACTCCAAAAGCACCTCTGCACTTCAACCATTCGGCTCTAATTTTATGAGCAACATCATATACATTATCTACTTAATGGTGCATGATTGAACCAAGAATTAGCCATGTTATCCCAAGAGAGCAAAATGAGATGGCAAGCTAGCAAATTGGGGGGTAGGGGCTTCTTCAATGTTCATAGGGACTAAGTTTTGCCCAGAATTTGAATAGGATGGTTGTATAAGCCCTTGTTGTTGTGCACTATTTTGATATTTTAATAATAGTTGTTATTTATCCAAAAAAAAATCTTAACTACTCCCTTATTTCTACCCCTATTTTTAATAAACTTCATTCCATATATTTTGTTTTAGTCCTGCTTGTCTTAAAACCATTTGATCTAAAACATCCCTCCATAGTTCTAAAATGGCATTTACCCCCTCTCTAACCTTGTCAATCAACACAACATCATCAGCAAACAGCACACACCATGGCACCTCCTCCTATATACCCCTAGTCACCTCATCCAGGCAAAAAGACACTGTGATTGCAAATTTGCTCCTCTCCCCCAATTGTCCTAACACTAGTTATCGCTCCATCAAACATATCCTCAACTAAGTCAGTATCAGATAACTCTTATAAAAATTTATACTTTTCTGTAGAGAAAGCAGTCCAGAAGTGAGATCAAGAGGGTTTTGGATAATTAGATGAGCAACAAGTATATTAAAAAAAACCTTACAAAGAAATCAATCAAAAGACTAGTCTAGGGTGGGGCAATTTCAGAGAGAGTAGTAATCTGAAATTGCAGAAAGTGATTTGTTGAAGAGTAAGCTAGGTACTCAAAAAAAAAAAAAAACAATCACCAAGGAGATTTAAAAGGATTTCAGAGATTAATATGAGTAATGGAGAGAGAAGAAAACCTGAGAAAGTAGAGCGGGCAATTTGATCAATAATCAGCACAGAAAACCCCAGCCGATAGATAACCTCCTACAGTACTCCAGCAGCTTGGATTTCTTTAAACTTAGGAGATACCAGTCCGGCCCAATCAACTGTAGTGCTCCTCCAGCAGATTGAGCTTAAAGAAAGCGAGAAGGAAAGATAAAGAAGGAGAATGAAGAAGAAAGAATAGGGAAGAAGGAAGGAGAAGAGAAATCAAAAAAATTCAAGAAATAGAATAAGAGAAGACTAGAGACTGCAATCTCTAGGTTTCACAGCACCATGAGAGATACTAGGTAAAAAAACCCAAACTTTATTTCAACTATTCAATGAATTCTCTCCCCAAAAAAAAACTATTCAATGAATTCTCTATACATGTCGACCACCCATATTTAAAGACTCCAATATTTAACACTGAGAATTACCAAAATTAGAAACATACCCCAACTTGGATCCTAAATTTGATTTTCTAACCAAAAACAAAACATTTAACTCCCTATTAGAGTGGATGTCACCAGCCCACTTTGTGGACCCATCTTTGACTATTTGACCCTATTAAAAAAACACAAATAACCCTTGGCTGCTGTCAAACCTTATTTACCTATACCCTTGGCTTTAAAGATCTCATTACAATATTACCCCATTCAAATAAAACCCCCTAATACCCAGGCCAACCAACACTATATCTTGCTCCTCTTTTAGGCTTGAGCCTCCATAATGGATGCTCTTTCTCCAACCAATTGACAGTTGCTGCATCAACTCTCCAAGACCTCTTTTGCTACTCTTTTAATACAGCTGATCATTTCATTCCACATGACATTTATAACTTCTTTCAAATTCCATTTTCCCTTATTTATCAATTTATCTCTAAATATCACTAATTTTCCCCCTTGGTTTTAACCATCTAGTTCTTGTGTAATTAATTTCTCATTTCTTTCTCTTCCATCTTTTAATACTCTCTCCTCAGATAACTTCACAATCATTACATCTTGACCATTCTATCCTCCTAGAGAGAAAAAAGTCTATCCAATACCATTCTCTCCTCCGGCGATCTGTAAGGGTTCCACCTTGGGTGCACCATTTCAAAAGTCTGCTCGTGGATATCGTCAAGAACGAGGGGAACAGGTGAGGAGAAGGAGAGGGTAAGGAGTGGTGGTCACTGGAAGCGGTAGATCTTTCAGGGATGTGTTGCTGCAAAACCAGATTTGGCCTCGTTTTCCGATGCCGCAGTCAGGAAAGTTGGAAGGTCAGCCTTTGATCTCATTCAGGAAGGAGGAGCTGGATGAGAGATTGAGGAGGATGAGGACCTGCTTAGTGGGGAAGGTGGTTGGGGATAACCCCAGTTCACATGCTTTGAGATCATGGGGGAAGAAGGTGTGGAGAATCGCTGGTGGCACAAGCAGTGGAAAGGGTGCTGATGAATGGGAAGAAGACGCGGGAGGGGGGCGGTATACTTATAGACAACTGGCATCCAATAGCCGGTTGTAGTCAGAAGGATGACGCTGAAGTGGGGGGCTGGATCTGGGTTTACGGGATGCCAGTCCATTTATGGAGCTCAACGACATTTCAAAGAATAGGGGAACTTTGTGGGGGCCTAATTGAAGTTGATGCTTCTGAACCGGGATCAATGGAGCGGGTAAAGCTGAGAGTTTGGCATTCGAGGTCAGCTCCCAAGGCAGTCTGGATTTCTGATGGTCGACTGGCATTCAACATTGCTATCTGGAGACAGGAGCTCCCAAATTTTTGTCCGGTGATGAAAAAGGTGGAGAATAGGAGAGAAGCGACACAGGAAGGTCGATCGGACACCGGTATGAGGTCCGGCGACATCAGGGACAGAGGGCAGGCAGGAGGAGGAGATTTCAAAATTCAAACGTACGGAAAACAGAAAAGAGGATAAGGCCCGGTTTCCACAGAGAGGAAGAGGAAGGAGGACCAGATTAGCTTGGGCTGGTTTGAACCAGTGGCCGAACCAAAACAACCAAAAGCTGAAAGTTCAACCCAACCAGATTGAAGTGGATTGTAGGGTAAATAAAAGAATAATGAGGGGCAGAAACTGGGGGAAAGAGGAAGGCCGAGAGGGGAGCCTAATAAGAGAGGCCCAAGAGATGAGCCTTTATTTCAAGATAGGTCTTTAATGCACAGGCCCAAGAATCCTGCCAGGGTTGAGCCCAGTGAGATTAAGAGTAACACATATAAAGGGGAGCGATTAGGTGTCCCAAGATGGAGGAAGCTGCCAGAAGCCCTAGGCAAAGGTGATAGGAGAGAGAAT
This sequence comes from Platanus orientalis, assembly GCA_025762735.1. Lineage (NCBI taxonomy): Eukaryota > Viridiplantae > Streptophyta > Magnoliopsida > Proteales > Platanaceae > Platanus > Platanus orientalis. The sequence continues at coordinate 14,631 of JAOXJP010263176.1, forward strand.
CACCCAAGCCAGAGGAGAGAGGTGGAATGGAAATGAGAGAAGAAGCTTCGTGATTCCTCTGTCAGGAACAAACCCTCTACAGGTATTGTAATCAAGGAGGGGGACCAATCTCGACCAAGGATGAAGAAGTTGCTCCAAGTCGAAGGCAAAGGGAAAGCGAAGGCTACACAACAGGAGCTGGTTAGTGAAGAAGAGGAGGAAGAGTGGGAACCAAAATGGGGATACGACAATGGTGGTTCATGCCCAATTACACCAACTTCAGGGGAAGGTTGTAGTACTGCCCAGGTATTGGAAGTGATGCCCTACTCCACTAAAGTAAATGGTACCATCCAGGAAGACACCAGAAAACTAAGAGGGGATGTTTTAGCGCAGAGGATAATCACGAAAAAGTAGGGGGACTATACAACCGAGGGGAGTATGTCGGATAGGGATCAGGGAGAGGGACAGATGGTCGATGCTTTGGAGGAGTTTGAGCAAATAACTGACATAGAACCTATATTGATGCTCCCTCCGCCTTCCCCTTCCTTTGAATGGGTTATAAGAAAAGTTGCTGAAGTTAAAAGGAGGACGGGTTATTCCTTCAAAGACATGGAACAAAAAATTAATGAGTTTTTCTAGGAGGTCGAACGTAGAAGATCTTGGAGTCCAAGTAGATCGAAGGATAACTTGAGAAGAAGTCAGGAAGGGTTACTCAAGGGAACTCAAGAACTTACACTCGGAGATCAATTATGAAGGAAGATCTCAGAGAAGAGCTAGAAGGAAAGGGAGAAGGGGACAGTCTCAATCATCTGTCAATAATGACAATGAGAATTATTACTTGGGATGCTAGGGGTTTGGGGAAGGAAGAAAAGCACTGGGCAGTCAAGGATAAGGTAAAGAAATGGAACGTGAATATTCTCTCCATTCAGGAAACAAAGATGGAGAAGATTAATTCAAAGATGGGAAGGGATTTATGGGGTCAGAGGCCGTTTAAGTTTATCCATAAGCCGGTTGAAGGAATGTGTGGGGGTATAATGACAGCTTGGAATTCAAGAACAGTGGAGATAAAAGAGTCTTGGACAGGGGAGTCCTCCATTTCGATTTTGTACTATCATAAGGTGGAAAACAAGGTTCGAGCGTTTGTAGGTGTGTATGGTCCTTGTGATCCTTCAAAATCAAGGAAGGTTTGGGAGGAGTTAGGGAGCATGTTGGCGAAATGGAGAGTTTCATGGTGTATAGGAGGAGACTTTAATGTTGTCCGTTTTTCAACATAAAGGCTAGGAGCCTCAAGAATGTTAAATCAAATGAGAAGCTTCAATGGTTTCATCGATAAGCATGAGTTGGTGGACCTCCCTCTAAAAGGGGCCCTCTTTACATGGTTTAATAATCAAGATAGGAGGGTTTGCAGCCGCCTAGACAGGTTCCTTTTCACATGAGTGGGTGGAGGAGTTTTCCATTTTTTCATAAGAAGCTTTGCCCCACCACTCTTTTATTCTTTCTCGAAACCCCGGGACTTCTAACCACATGAGATAAAAATGCAAGGTACGCGGTCCCAAAGGAAGACCCTCCATTCTGAGAAGGATGGGAATATCCCGAAGTTTCGAGAAAGAATAAAAGAGTGGTGGGAGGACATGATAGTAGAAGGATCGGCAAGTTTTGTGTTTGTGCAGAAATTGAAATTGCTTAAAGAGAAAATTGTGTGGTGGAAAAATGAAGAATTTGGAGGGATTGAAAAAAGAAAGCAAGTTTGCTTACAAACATTGGCGGCTCTCGATCCAGAAGGAATATCATCCACTCTTTCTAACAGGGAGAAGGAAGCCAAGGCTGAAGCCACAGCCACCTATAACAGCTTACTCCAAATGGAGGAGATATCCTAGAGACAAAAATCAAGGGCCACTTGGCTCAATGAGGGAGACCGGAACACGAGATTTTTCCACCAGGCAGCCAATATGAGAAGCTCTATTAACTTTATAAGCCGTATCAAGGTAAATGGGGAATGGGTGACTGAACAGGAAAAAATAAGGGACAATATAGAAGACTCTATTTGGAGCCCTTTCCAGATCGTCTAGAAATAGAAGGTGTAGATTTTGATCGTATTTCAGAGGAGCATCGAGATTGGCTCGAGAGACTTTTCACGGAGGACATGAAGATGGCTTTGAATAGTATTGAGGACAATAAGGCTCCGGGGCCTAATGGATTCCCTACCAAATTCTTGAAGGTTTGTTGGGAGGTGGTAGGCAGGGAGGCTTTTGCAGCTTTGGAGGCTTTCCAAGTTCACAATCAATGGTGTAAAAGTCTCAGTGCGACTTTCATTACTTTAGTTCCAAAAAAAGAGGGGGCGGCAAAGATAAAGGATTATTGACCTATTAGTTTGGTGGGATGCCTTTATAAGTTATTAGCCAAGACCCTTGCACTCTGCTTAAAAGTTATAATCCAGAAGGTTATTTCAAAATCTCAGAACGCGTTTATTTTGGGACGGCAAATAATGGATTGTTCGCTTGTGGCTAATGAATGTATTGATACTATGATAAAAAATGGAAAATCATGGGTGCTTTGCAAAATCGACTTGGAAAAAGCTTATAATCATGTGAGTTGGAACTTCCTGGATTGGGTCTCTAAGCAAATGAAGTTTGGAATCAAATGGCAGAATTGGATGAAGATTTGCATCTCTTCCCCCTCATTCTCTATTATTGTGAACGGTTCCCCCAAGGGCTTCTTTAAAGGGAGTAGGGGTATTAGGCAGGGAGATCCGCTATCCCCGTATTTGTTCATCTTAGGTGTGGAAATCCTCAACCGAATGGTAGCTAAAGCTGAGGTGCTTGGGCTTTTGAAAGGGTTTTCCGCTTCTGCTGGAGGGCTGTTAGTTTCTTTTATCCAGTTTGTAGACGACTCATTATTTATGCTCAAGGCTGAGAGGGAGATGCTGGAGAATCTAAGATGCATTGTTTTAATCCTTGAAGTGGTCTCTGGGCTGAGAGTCAATTTGAGTAAAACTACTCTGAGCCCTGTGGGAAATGTCCCAAACATTGAAGAGTTAACTGCCATTTGTGGTTGTGTTGTGGTCCCCCTCCCCATCACATACCTTGGTCTTCCTCTGGGAGCTAGTGCGGCTTCTAAATCCATTTGGAATCCGGTTGTAGAGATAATGAGGAGAAAACTTTCTTCTTGGAAAGGTTGATACCTCTCTAAAGGAGGAAAACTAGTTCTATTACACAGTGTCCTGGCTAACTTCCCCTTCTATTACATGTCTCTCTTTCTTGCTCCTGGATTGATCTTAAAGCAGCTTCAACAAATCCAAAGGCAATTTTTGTGAAATGACAAAAGAGGTAGGAGAAAGATAAACTGGGTTAATTGGAAGACGGTGTGTACCCCTTGTAAGCAAAGAGGTCTTGGGATCGGCCCTATCAATTTAACTATTAGGGCTATATTAAGTAAATGGTTATGGAGATTTGGAGAGGACCGTCGAGTCCTTTGGAGAGAAGTGATTGTGGAAAAATACGACGAGGATAGAAATGGTTGGATGAGTAGGGACCCGAGAGGTCCTACGGGATGTGGAGTTTGGAAAAGGATTTTCAAAGGCAAAGAGCTTTTTTCCAATCATACTCACTTCCAAGTCAATAATGGCAAAAGGGTGCTTTTTTGGCATGATGTATGGTGTTCTAATGATCCGCTATCTATTTTGTTTCCTTCTTGCTATAATGTAGTAGGAAGTAAATGGGGGATAGTGGAGGATCATATGATCCGATCGAGTCTTGTGCTCTTGGAACATTCATCCGAGAAGAAACCTAAACGATTGGGAAATTGAGGAGATGGGACAAATGCTACAAACTTTGGAGAGCTATCCTTTAGGGGATCGTCAAACAGACGATGCTAGACTATGGACAAGGGACAGAGAGAACGGCTTCTCAGTTAAATCTATGTATGACGTTTTTATAGTGCCCCTAGGGATCTTATTCAATCATAAATTTATTTGGAACAATCTCATTCCGTCTAAAGTATCCTTCCTCCTATGGAAACTTTGGTGGGACCGGGCACCTACCATAGATAACCTTATACATAGGAGGATAATAATCCCTAACAGATGTTGCATGTGTATTTCGGATGGCGAATCTACAATTCACCTTTTCATTCATTGCAAGGTGGTCCACTCTATTTGGATGTACTTTTTGGGCAAGTTTGGTGCACAATGGGCTCAGATTCATTCAGTGAGAAGCCTCCTCAATTGTTGACACTTTCAGCCCTTTGGAAGGGGTAATGAGAAGGGGAATGTAGTTTAGAAACTGGTTCCGGCAGCTATCTGCTAGGTTGTGTGGGAAGAGCGCAACAAGAAGATCTTTGAAGGGGATCATCAGCCTATTCGGAAGTTTGTTGATTCTATCCTCTGTAAGTTGTTCGACCGGACCTCCTTTTCATTACATTCCATGGGCGCTCCCTTTGGGAGGTGGATTTTTTATTGGGATATATTTTGTTCTCTCCCGTGTTAAGGGCTATTGTATGTCTTTTTTTATCTTGCTTTTTGTGCATCTCTCATGCTATAAAGTGGGGCTTCTTGGCCTTTTTGTTTCAATAAATTACTTTATCTTTCAAAAAAAAAAAAAGCATGTTTAGAGCATTAAGGGTTAGGAAATGATAAAGTTATTCATTCACCTAGTGAAACCTCTGTCGACAATAGGTTTAACGTGACTGGGGTGGACATGCACCATGGTCCTCATCTTGGGTGGCATTGATCATATCCCCACTTTCTTCCGCCCCCCCATCTCCCCCACCCCTACTCCTCGTCGATATCCAACCTTCAAGGATGACTCCGTGGATCAATCAGTACCATCATCACCACCACCATCCGAGTTTGAGACTATAGTTGTGTAGCCATAAACTACTCGACATCTACTCCTATCTTACTCGCAATGTGGGAGCGCAGCCATCCACTTGCCTTGTCCAACACTAGTTCTCCGACCTCCTTCACTTAACTCATATAGTGGGTCTTCCATGCACTCCTCACATAATATATCGGTTAGATCAATGAAGTCGATGGATTACTCCCTGCTCTAAGCTCACATATTGCATCCTAAGTGCTTTTATAGGTTTTCATTGTCAAGCTTGTTGCATCGCTTTGAGTGAATAGGGAGAAGGTACTTCCTCTCGCAAGCAAAGGAAGATGCAGTATAAGATAATACACTTATGACAATCCTCGTTGGGGCATCACTCCCATACAACACCCACCACCCATTTGTAAAATTAAAAATGCACATAAATCAGTAACTTTTGATGATTAGTTAAATGGTTTAATAATTCCCCCTACAATTGCACCCAAAATGACATATCTACCTGAAGATGTCTTATCCCATCCAGCCACGACCAAAGGATCCATGGACATTCCAAAACCACTTCACTTGTAATTATATCAAAAATAATGGCAAGTAATTTGTAAATGTAATAATCTCCCTAAGGATCTCGACCTGTGCAACTGCGCTCAACTCAGTTAATGAGGCCGAATGCCAAGTGCCCATGCATACTAGTACTTGAGGTTAAGATATAATGTTGGAATTCAAAGAAGCAAAATTCAGATATCAACCAATATATTGTATCTTGTTGCTAGAAGAATAAATCTATCTAAAACAAAATAACAATCTTACTAGTCTCAAGACATGAGTGGTGAAGCATGGTAGACCATCTATCATCTACAATCTTCAATAGACAACATAATATTAAAGGTTTGTCGCTATAATTGCTTCTCCCATCAATTAGGAAGAATCAAAAAGAGAGTTTGATTGTGTCATCAAGGTAAAAAAAAGATTGAACATACTAATTCTAAATAAAAGACAGAAATGAACTAAAGAGCTATGGATTAAATTAGTAGATGAACACTAGGGGTTCGGGGCTACACATGGAAAATCATAAATAAACTTTGATTTGATTATCTCAGTTGGGGGAGAATGATGTGTTCTTCCCAACCGAAGTGTTTGACAATAAAAACAGAGAATATCTTAACCCTCAATTATGCAGTTGTTGATTTGTCATAAAAGGGTTCACTAACACAACATAAAGATTCTCCCTAGCATCCAGTGTGACCAGAGTCAACGTTGGATCTTAGAGAATCCAACAATGTGTCGACATCTCCTTGAGAGGATGAATCAGGCAACTAAGTAATTTTTTAGATCAAAGATTATCATTAAAGAGTATTCATTCAATGACTGTTTAAAAATATGCAAAACCATGCTATTATGTTGTAGAA
>JAOXJP010263187.1:0-20838 GCA_025762735.1 Platanus orientalis
ACCCTTGGGTCTCTCAGTCGTGAGCTAAATCTGGGTCGTGATCAATCACGACCTGAGATTGTAGAGGCCATCCCTTGGCACTCTTGGGGCTTAGTCTTTGGGTCATTTTATCTTGAGTTTTGATAAGGATTTACCATCACGTTTATACTCATTTTAAGGTTTTAAAATGTTATGCAATGCATGCTCATTACCTTGATTGGAGTGGGTAAATCCGAGATAGTCTCCAGTCTCTTCTTAACATCTTTGGTCTGCCTTGTCTTCATGTCTCGAACTTGTGAGGACATAGGACACTTACAAGACATAAACCACTACTTGGTTTGTCCATGGAATTGACATACATTAACAATATCAATGGTTTCTCAAATTTTTCCACCCTTACTGTTTGGGTGTGCTTTTTGGGTTTTACAACTCAATTTTTTGAGGTTTATGTTTTTTGCATCTCCCGGATGCTCTAGTCACAATACAATTATTAGAATTAAATTTGGATGAGTGTAGGTAGGTCAAAACTTAGTCCATATAGCTCTAAAATAACTCAAACCCATGTAGGAGGATAAAATGGTAAAATTGATCCTCAGGGTCTTCATATGAAAAATAACCTTTGAATTTTGTGAGATACAGGTTCAGATCGTTCGCAAAACTAATACCTGAGTCAAAATCTATATTCAAAACCCTGATTTGTCCCAAGCTGAATTCTCAACGGAATTAAGATAGGTTTTTACTAAGTCCCATGTGAGATTTTTCTAGGTTATTAAATGTTTTGAGCTTTTGACTCTCGAGAACATAGGATCTGACAGACTGACAATCTGATTTCTAGAGAGTTCCTAGGAGGTTTCCGAAAGAGGGTCACTTGGTAGAAAAACTTAGCTTGGATTTATGAGAATATGAGCAATTAGGCTATGTTGGGTTTGTAAATGGATCTATCCATTAGAGGGTTTATCGAATGTCTCAAAAAATCTGAGAAAATGGCCCTAACCTTGAGAGATTTAGGTTCTGGGAGAATTCATGGGGGCTCACCGAGTGACAAATGCTGATAGAAATGGTTTTGCTTTGATTTGAGAGAGAATAGGAAATCGAGGTATGCTAAGCCTTTTGAAGGTCCTGGTATAAGTTTCTTGGAAGGTCTTGGAATTGCCAATATAGGGTCACTAATAAGCTGAGTTTTTAATCTGTGATGAATTCTCGGGGGTCTATCAAAGGTTCGTCACTTGTTGAAAAATGATTGGGTTTAATCTGAGATTGAGGAAACTAATGTGAAGTGGGTCTAGAAATATCTAAGCTTAAAGGCTGGCCTTGAAGCCTTGACAAAAACTAAGAATTAACCTCCTACTGATCTGAATTTGTTTATCCAAAGGTCTTTTATGGACTTGTAGTAGGTCAATTATAGCTAAAACTATCTTATAAGGGTTTGGGGAAGTATTAGGACTTTGAGATTGTTTGAGTTTCTAGAAATTATGGTTCTTTAGATAGCTTTGAAGATAATCAAGATGGAGGCATAAGACTCAACTTAGACTCATTTGGGTGATGGAGGCAAGTTCTAGGGTTCATTAAGGGCCCAATGAGGAAAAATTGAGAGTTTTGAGGATCTGGGGGTAAAAGTAATTTTCCAACCTTTAATACTTTAATGTGAGAAGGCTTATGGAGGCTGGAGAATTTTGGAAAATGATTTTGATAAATTGAAATATTTTAAAGGTGTAGAAGTAAAATGGTAAGTTGCCAACCTCTGATGCTTCACTATGAGAAGGCTTATGGTGACTGCCAAAGTTTGAATAGAATAAAGTTGATAGTTCGAAATTTGGACCCTCATAGCCCTAGGGTGTTTTCCGAGAAAATCAGGGTTTATCCTGATTGATCTTAAAATAAGGTCTTGATATTAACATTGCACTTTGTGACTAGAGTATCCTTTGAGAATGTTTAACTATCTAAAGTTCAGGGGTGTCTAAAATTTGACCTTATCCCTTGTTGTAATAAACCCATCTAATTCCATTAATTAACCTGTCAAAATTTGGGTGTTGACATGTTGCATTAATGAAATGAAGAAAAATCATTTCCCAAGTTATGCATTTTCTTGGTATCAAAGAAAATTCCTAGAAACTTTTTTTTTCCACCATGAACATTCCAAGCACATTGTCTCGACACTCCTTCAACCCCTTTTTCCTTAGTCCTCATCCCATACTCATGCCATCACCACCAAATTATGTGCTAACAACTACCATAAATGGGCACTTATAAATGGTTCCTTAACTCTGTAGCAATACATTCATTAGCTTTGTAAATGGATCCATCCCTTACAAACTTCATTTAATTCAAACCTCCCCGAATGTTTTTCCAATATTGAACCTGGAGTACATAGCTTGGCATCATCAAAAGCAACTCTTCCTCGGATGGATTATTGCTTCTCTCTCTAATGAAATAAATGCCCAAGTTATTGGCCTTCCACATCCCATGATGTTTGAACTGCACTTGAAGCTTCATTTGTGGCTCACTCTTGAGCATGCATTCTTCAACTTCAAAAGGAACTTCAATCCCTTAACAAGGGATTTGAGTCTATTAAAAAATATTTTCACTGAACAAAGACTATTGCTTTTTATCTTGCAGCTGTGAATCGACCTATCTTGGTTAATGATCCCATTCACTACATCTTTGGAGGTCTTCCATCAGAATACAACCCTTTTATACCTCCATCACAACTCATGCTGAACTAGCTAGTCTCTTCAACCAACCCTCTGGAGTACCTCTTCACTGAATAGTTTCACATCAGTAATGATGTGTTCCACATGGATAATATTGTTCTACCCTTCGGTTCCATTAACAACAAAGGAAATCCGGACCACTTATATCAACGCAATCGCAATAATCATCATAACAACAATCGGAACTGTGGAAGTGGCCACAATCGTAGGAACTACTCTAGCAACCTCTCTATCAGCCATTCGGTTGCTACACCTTCCTCAACCCATCCAATTTTCTAAGTGTGTAATCACATGGGACATGTAACTTTACAATGCCACAACCACTTTAATGGGGACTTTCAATATTCTCTACAGTCCTCTCTAGCACAGGTATATGCTACTTCAATGGACAATTACACATTGGGTAATTGATATCCTGACTTAGGTGCGACCCATTACATCACTAATGATCTTGCCAACCTAAGTTTTTCAACAGACTACCATGACAATGATACAGCAAAAATTGGTAATGGTACAAGTCTGAAAATTTCTCACTTTGGTAGATCGTCATTTTCCACCCCTACTCCATCTTTTAGTTTGAAAGATGTCTTACATGTGCCTTTAAGTACGAAAATTTTACTTTCAATGAAAAAATTTACAAGGGATAACCAGTGTTTATTGGAGCTTCATCTATATTATTTTTGTATCAAGGACCTCAAAATGAGGAAAGTTCTTCTTCAAGGGCCAAGCACTGATGGCCTTTATGCTCTTTGGATGAATGAGATAGACAATAAAGCCACTCTAGTGCATGTTGTTACGTATTTTTTGCATCATCATCTTGGGCATCCGGCATTGCGTATTGATCAAAATATCTTCTCTTCTTCAAGTAAAGGTTTTCATTTTTGTCAATCTTGTCAAATGGGAAAGATTCACTCTCTTCCTTTCCCTTCTATATCAACTCTAGTTAGGGAAGCACTTGAAATAGTTTATTCCGATGTATGGGATCCCACAGCTACTACTTCATTCAATGGACAAAAATTATTATGTTCATTTTATGGATGGCTTTAGTAAATACACTTAGATTTTTCCTATTACTACAGAAGGTGAAGTTCTTTCATTCCTTATCAAATTTAAGCCCTTGGTTGAAAATATTTTTGACTAGCATATTAAATATCTCCATAATGATTGGAGTGACGAATATATGAGTGTATCGTCTTATTTGGCATCATGTGACATTGGGCACTGTTTACCATTCCCCCATACACACCAACAAAATGGTGTTGTGGAAAGAAAACAGACACATTGTTGAAACAGATCTTACACTCATGGTACATGGATCGGTTCTGATAAAATTTTGGGATTTGGCATTCAAAATGACAGCTTATTTGATTAATAGGTTACCTTCACCAATTATAAATAACTCTACACCATTGAAAAAGTGGTTTTAGATTATGATTTTTTTAAAATCTTTGGATGTGCTTGCTATCCATGTATTCACTCGTACCACTCAAACAAGCTTGTATTTTGGTCCACCCGATGTATATTTCTTGGATGTAGGACACAATAACATAGCTATCAATGCTTCGAACCAAAATTGAAACACATTTATATCTCTTGTAATATAATTTTTTGAGAAATTTTTCCTCTAATAGGTTCATTAACTACTCAGTCTATCCCTAAAGCTCCCATATTTTTCATACCACCACTTCCCATCCTAACTATTTCCTCCCAACCACCCACCAATTTCACACCATCTAATGATTCTCACAACCCGTCACCTACACCTACATCGCCCACCATTCCTGACATTGATCCAAGCACAGTTCTCCAGCCCGAAACCCATAACCCTCCCCTAGACCGAAGACACCATATGACTACACGTTCCAAGATGGGACACATAAGCCCAAAGTCTTGAATCTCATCACCAAATATCCCATCCCCTCTTATTACACTTCATTCATCCCCTGAAACCACCTTTACTTGTATAATAGAAGCATCCAAACATCCAAAATAACATGTGGCCATGGTAGATGAATTTCATAAAAAATGGCATGTGGACACTCCGAAGCCTCTTCCAAATGCTAACATTGTTGGGTGCAAGTAGATTTTTTGCATCAAGAAACATGTGGATGACACAATAGAATGGTACAAGGTTGAGGCTTGTAAACAAAGACTTCAATCAACAAGAAGGCATCGATTACATGGAGACTTTCATCCCCATTGTGAAACATGTAAAAATTCACACCATATTGTGTCTTTTTATGGGCCATGGGTGGCCCATCCATCAACTCAGCATTAAGAATGTTTTTGCATAGGTCTCTTGAGAAGGAAGTGTACATGACACAGTCCTCTGGATTCATTAATTCACGGTTTTCTACACGTGTGTGGTATTTGGAAGTCACTTCACAGCTTGAAACAAGGCCCTAGGGTATGGTTTGCCTACCTAAGTTCCTTTATACTCTCTCAAGGTTTGACCACTTCCAAGACCGATATGTCTCTATTCATTTCTTCATCTAATGGTATCATCTACCATTTATCTTTTGGTTTATGTCGATGATCTTGTCATCATAAAGAGCTCTTCTTCATCCATCACCAACCTTATTTCTCAGTTTATGACAAAAAAAAAAAAAACCTTATTTCTTAGTTAGGCCACGAGTTTGCCACCACCAATCTCGGCAAGCTTCATTTCTTCTTGACGTTGAGGTCATTCACATATCTCAAGGGCTGCAACGTAATCAATGTTAATATTTAATTGATCCCTTGAAGAAATGTTCTATGGATAATGCCAAACCCATCTCCAATCCACTCTTTCCAAATACCAAATTTTACACCAATGATGGTGAATTTTCTCGGATAGAACATTGTATAGAAGCGCCATTGGCACTCTATAATATGCTTGCATCACTTGGCCTGACCTTCCCTTCTCTGTCAACAAGGTGTTTAGATTCATGCAAAAACCTACCATTAATCAGTGGGCTGTCATGAAGCATATTCTCGCTACATCAAGGGTACATTTGACCTTTTTCTTTTCATTCAAATTATCCACCTTCTTCAATCCTGATTGGACGGGTTGCACCGATGATAGAAAATCCACATGGAGGTTATGACATCTACTTGGGTCCAAACCCCATCTCTTCGTCTTCATGCAAGCAAAAATCCGTTGCAAGGTAAAACACCAAAGCAGAGTATGAAGCACTTGACGATGCCATAGCCAAGGTTACTTGGTTACAGCACTTCTTCAAGGACTATTTGTTCTACAACCCTTGTGCCCCACTCTTTGGTGTGACAACATTAGCACTATGTATCTCACGGCCAATGATCAATTGGCTGATATTCTTATAAAATCATTATCAATACCACGGTTCATTTCCTTATGGAACAATCTCAGTCTTATCCATGGAACGTTTTGCTTGTAAAAGTGTATTAGAGAAGGAGATTCAAATTCAAAACTCCCTCCTTGTATTGACTCTTGACGGAATCTCTTAACCCACATCACTCTGGTTGAGATATTTGTGGATATAATATGTAAGATATGGCCACCAATTGGTGTTTTCCACATGTAACTTCTGTTAAGTTTGTTGTACAACTTCAACTTCTATATATTGTAAACGCAATGCCTCAATGAATTGAAGGAAAATCATTCCCTAAGTTGTGTATTTTCACCATCAATCTTGAGATAAATATTATAATTGTTATGGACCTTGTTAAATTATTGGATTGGAATCTTTCATCATTGAAAAACAACAATAGTAATTAATCCAAATCTTGAGATAAATGGTTCTATTGGCTTTTAATCTAAATCTTGGACACCTTGATATAGCCCTCATCTCTTCTATCAATCTCTTAGGTAAAGCGTTCCAACCAATGGCTTTTGCATTGGAATATAGCCCTATTTGTAAGCCTCATTACCTTTTAACGAGCTTTAATAGTTAATAAGTATTTTTATAAAGAAGTATTTAATAATAAATTATAGAGAGAAGTTTGAGAGAGAGTGAGGACTAAATATCGGAAATTTATGGCGAAAATGGTATAAAAGTTTGGAAGGTCCAAGGAGGTGGAAGAGAGGAAAATTTAGTGTAAGAGCCACATAAACAAAATTTTAGAATATAAAAGGGTATGTTAACTATAAGCTATTAAGTATGCTTCAAACATTTTTTATGAATAAATATTTAATAATAAATTATAGAGAGAAGTTTTTAAGAGAGAGAGAGAGGACTAAATATTGGAAATTTATGGAGAAATATGGTATAGAATTTTGGAAGGTCCACGGAAGAGGAAGAGAGGAAAATTTTATGTAAGACCCACACAAACAAAATTTTAAATATAGAAGAGTATGTTAACTATAAGCTATTAAGTATGCTTCAAACATAATTAAGTCTTTAATTGGAAAATTTGCTCATAATGTGAAGGAATCTAAGTTGAATATTCCAAAACTATTTCATTTAATAGATAGAGAGAGAGGGAGGAAGGATTAAATGATGGTAATTTAGCATGATATTTATTTAACACCCATTAAATAAATGGGCTTATAATGGTTTAGCCCTAGCCCAAGCCCAACATGCAAAGCCCTTGGGCCTAGGGAGAATAAATAAAAACTAATTTTGGAGATCAGAAGAGAAAAATATTGTCTAGAACCACCAAAGAAAATTAAAACTTAAAAAATTCAAAAGAATAGTAGTCATACCGTGTGAATGAATCTTTGTTGAATATTCCAAAACTCCCTCTTAATATGAACTATGGATAGAATATTTCAACATATTTATTTAAATACGGCACCGCCAAGATCTGAACCTAAATATTAAGAGAAAACTTAGTCAAAAACACGGCTTTTAATATCAAAACTGCTGGGTATGCCATACTTAGAGGACTATGGCTTACCATCATATGGGTCCCTTATACCAAATATCTAACGTTTGAGATTAAGTTAATCAAACGATCGTGAATCTGTTAAATTTTTCCATGGTAAGGAAAAAATGGTGATTGGAAATTAGAGATTCCTTGCTTGGCGCGTGGGAACATTAATACTACTTGTTATAAGTATGGTTTCAAAAATCGACCATTCGATCCAAGATCTGACTGGCAAATCGGCTGGGATTGGGATCTGCCGATGCATCCTTGAGACTGATCCTAATTTTTATTCTGTGATTTTTATAAATTGATTTTGAGTTCTAATGACTTGGAATACAGATCAACACTTAATCATAAATCAATAATACTTGATGTGTCTGTCTCTTCAATGGGTAGCAATGAATTGGGGTACAAGCAACCCATTCCATGATTTGCATGAAGTTTCTTGCTGGAAGTCTCAAAGCATCATCCACAAGCAAGCCCAAAGGAACCAAAAAGTCATGTTTCTTCAAACTCTAAGCCCCTACTTGGTTGGACTAATTTAAAACACATTCTCTCTCTCTCTCTCTCTCTCTCTCTCTCTCTCTCTCTCTCTCTCTCTCTCTCTCTCTATGTAGCTAACAGCTAAGAGGGAAAGAATGGGGTTTCAGAAGGAACATCTAGACATAATCTTGGTCCCAGTTGGGTTGGTGATCATGTTTGGCTACCATCTCTTCCTCCTCTATAGAATACTAACAGCTCCTTGTACCACAGTAATTGGCTATGAGAACCACAACAAGATGGCTTGGGTTGAGAGAATGATGCAGGTTAGATCCTTTTTTTTTTTTTTTTTCTCAATTCTTCGATTGTTTTATGGAATTAATCGCCGAGATTAGCTAAATCATCTCAAAACTTTATTTGGTGTCCACAGGTTGATTTGGAAAACACCTCTCTAGCTCTGCAAGTGATCTCAAGCAACATAACAGCTGGAACATTCTTAACTACCATATCCATTACTCTGAGTTCTCTCATTGGAACATGGTTTGGAAGCTCTTCCAACAACCTCTTCATGAACAGCTTAGTCTATGGAGACACAAGCCCATCCACCACTTCACTCAAATATATCACCCTCCTCTCCTGTTTCCTCATTGCCTTCGCTTCCTTCGTCCAATCCACAAGGTACTTTGTCCATGCCAGCTTCCTCATAAGCACGCCGAACACCGACATGCCGGTGGAATATGTGCAATTGGCAGTGATAAGAGGAAGTAATTTCCAGTCACTTGGGCTTCGAGCGATCTACTTCGCTACTACGCTGTTGTTATGGATTTTTGGTCCAATTCCGATGTTTGCTTCGTCGGTGATTACGGTGGTGCTCCTATGCTTTTTCGACAGCAATTCGATACCGTTGCATCAGTACCGGCAGCCGCCAGACCTGCTAAAAAGGATAGGAGAGGAGATGACTGCTGTAGTTAGAGGGATTGAGCATCATGGTGTGTAACATTGGACTAGAGGAGAAATGTCAACGTTGGAATGCAGCAATTTTTACCTTTCAAATATTGGAATGTACTACCTTTACCACCACATGAAACAATGGTAAGTTTAAGGCAAGCCCATACAAATTACAATCAAATCTAGATCCTCAAAAACATTTATTTTCTCGTTACCCATGTTTCTAAGCTGAGGCCATCACATTTACATTAGAAGTAAGGGTGTCAATTGGGCCAAGCTGGCCCAAAGCCCGACATGTCCAGCCCGAAAAATAGTCGGGCTGGGCCAAGGTAACTTTGGGGTGGGCTGAGTTTGGCCCCAAATTTCAGGCCCAAAGTTTTATTCAGGCTGAGTTCGGGCTGACTTTGAGTCAGCCCAAACTTAACCCGGTCTGGCCCAAAATTGGTATATCTTAGCCCAATAAATATAGGACAGTTTTAGGCCCATTATAAGCCCAAATTTAACTAATTAGGCATATTTTCAAAGTATTAGAGATAATAAATAGCCATTATTAACCCAAATTTTAAAATGAACTTAATAATCAATTTTTTTTTTTAAGTGCTTTGAGTTCGAGTAAGCCCGAACTCAGCCTGAAGCCCATGATTTTAGAACGAGCTGAGTTTGGGTTGACTACCTCGGGCTAAGTTCGGGCTCGGGCTAAGTTCGGGCTTGTATAACGAAGTTCGGGCAGACCTCAACCTTTGGTTTGGGGCCAAGGATTTGTTGATTAGTCTCGAGTCACTGTTACTTGTATACCTCATATTTAAGAGCATCAAGAGTACCTAATGATTCACACCTAATTGCACTATTTTCTTTATCGAACTTTTGGGAATTCTATATGAATCTTTATTTAATTGGATAGATGAATGTATGGTTATTGATGATGTCCAAATCTTGCTGACTCGGGCGTCTTCAAATGCGTACACAATGATCTCGTATCCGATGGGCCTACAAGGAAGAAAACAGAGAAAACGTTGGTCGGGGGTCAACCGGGGTTGCTCTGACGATCAAGTCAGAAAAAGATCAAGGAAAGGCAGAGGATTTTAGTTAGGAATTTTTTCTTACCTTCCTTTGGGTGCAAGCCCAGTTTTATAGCACAAGTCATTCTCGACATCCTAGTTTGTCAATCATGCGATTCTTGCCTGGGTGATTTTCCAGGCTTTGATTCAACCGATATGTCCACTCAATGCTTATGTCTTTACTTGCAGGACCACGTCCTGCGATTAGGGTTTCTTTCGAGGTCAAATGCTTATGCCTCGGGATATGCCCGAATACCTTTTTATGTTTCGTGTGTGTGTGACAAATTTTTTGTCCAATTCTTGCCCGGACACATCTCGAGATCAGGTTCTCTTCAACAATTCAATTAGGCTCAGTAGGGAAAATGTTGGTTCATTCTGGGTCTTATACCCATCAGTTGTCCCCCCAATTCCCAAGGCATCATTTTCAATAGAGGTCGAGGGAATTTGAAACATTCTGTCTTCCCAATTTTTAGGCTTTAGTGGTTAATTTGAATTCTAGTGGTGTCTGTTTTGGGAATCCTACGGACACCTAGGGAATCAAAAAAGTTGAAATTACTGCTCCATTGGGTGATAGCATTAATGCAACATCTCTTCACTTGTCTCTTCCGCACATGTGGGACCACGTGAAGGACCCAAATTTAGGTAGCGTGATCGTATGGCCGGGTCTAAGCTTATCCTCCTATAAGTAGACCGACATTTTTTAATCCCCCTTCATTTCTGCTTGTTTAGTTTTCTCTCTTGTGCTTCCCTTCTGTATCTCCAGTGGTGTCTTCTAGTTCAATCTGCGTCTTCCAGCTTCTGTATCTTTTCCCGGCATCACTTTCTAGCAAACTTCTGGTACGCTTCCTTCTTTTATTTTTCTCATGCTTGTCCTTTAGAGTGTGGTAGCTTAGATCATTGAACCCTTTATTTCTTGATTTCCTCCTTCCCTTTTCTCCAACCTTTTTTTGTTCACCCTGGACTGCACCAGAGTCCCTCTCAATTTTCATCTCGTCCAGCTCTGTGGCTTCTTATGAGCCCGAAGGTGTTTTCTGGACTTAAGCATCATCAGCAGCAACCTTTCTTTTTTGGACTTTGTCTTCACCGAGCTCTTGTCTTTCCTCAGTCCCTCAGTAGAAGTTCTATTTGTCTTAAGTCAAATGGGCGTGTCTTCGCATTTCAACTCTTCGGCCTCGATGGACTCCTTCGTCTAGATTTAGGTCATCATGAGGAGGGTATCGTCCAACTCGATAACCCAAGCCAAGCCTCATCTTCTTCCCGAGCACTTTGTCCTGCCCCCCCATGGCCAGGCTATTTTCCTCAACTCTTAAGAAGAAGACCCTTAACAGTTTTAGGAAACTATACAACATACCTGAGGGAATAGTGTTGTGTCTTCCCAAGGCACATGAACGGGCGTGTAACATTGGTGACGAGGAGATCTGCCTCTACGAGCAGACCCTCGAGAGTGGCCTTTGTTTCCCAATCGCTCTATTCATCAGGGAACTTCTCAACTACATGGGTCTTGCCCCGGCTCAACTTATGCCAAACTCATGGAGGATAGTCATTGGGTGCATGGCCCTTTAGGCGACCTATAGTGGTGGTCAAGATCAGCTCACCATCTCAGAAATTTTTTTTTTTGTTATAACTTAGTCAAGAAAGAATTGAGCTGGTGGTACATCACTACCCAGGATCAATACCAGAATTTAATCACCGGTATTTCCACCTCACACAAAGGGTGGAAAAGTAGGTTTTTCTTTCTATCAGGCAACAACTAGGAGACCTGCCAGTGGGACAACAAAGTCAAGTGCCTAGTTTGCTTCACTCGGGTTTGGTGTGCTCTTGATCCATCGAGTGAGATTTTCTTCCTTTCCCTTTTTCTTTTAGATTTTTCGAAGTTCTTCTCTTACCTCCTCTCAATTCTAGCCAAGCCGACGTTGCCTGCGGCTTCTTTCAACCGGGTGCTGAGGGCCATCTCATACCTAATGCACAACTGCTCTGCCTTAATAACTCCCAAGGCCTTGTCGTCTTTCCCCTTCCAACCTCGGTCCGTGGAAGACATGGTTAGGGCAGGTCCGAGAGAGTCTCCCGTTATCGATCTTAAAGAGGAAATGACCAAGGGTATATATATCTTTTTTTCTCCTCTTTTTTTTACATATATGTTTAATCTTTCTCTGACACATTGTTTTCCTTTTAGATATGTCTAAGGCTAGGTTGAAGAAGATTCTCAAGAGGACCAAGGAGGCTTGTCTTGAGGCCACGACCGCCCAAGACGCTCCAGCCATTGTGGAGGGCTTCACCAGAGCAGAAGATTCGACGCCCAATGATCCGAAACTCCCCTCCTAAAGCGGTAGAAGACCCAAGCCAGTGTCCAGTTAAACACCAAGGGTGGGTCATCCTCTCACCCACCCACTTCCAAGGGGGGTCGGGAGTTGACCGCCACTCCCGCCATTACTCCATCTTCACCAGTCCCCTCCCTTCTTGGTCATGAGGAGGCCGAAACCCCCAAGGACATGCCTACTGCCCAAACTGAGAGTTCTTAGAGAGAAAGGGGAAGGATCCTATCGGGGAGACTTTCCTAATTTGCCTTCAAAAAGATGTGTGAAATCATCCCGAATGGGGACATTGAAGCTCTAATGAAGTTCTCGTCAAGCACAATTCATCAGCGGCTCAGGATGAACCTGGCCGAGGTAACTTCCCCTCCTTTCTCTTTCTTTTTTCCTTTTTTTTGAATATTTTTTTCCCTACACGAAGGATTTAACTTTCTTTTTTTTAGCATTTTTGCAGATGGCGTCACTCTTGCTTGCTAGCTCCGCCTTCCAGGTGAACGCCGAGAATAGCGTCAAGGCATTGAAGAAGAAGGCGTCCAAGCTTAGGGCTATGAACTTGGGCTTCAAGGCCTAGCTGTTTGACTAGGATAAGAAAGTGTCGGAGCTTTGAACCTGCCTTGCACAGGTCTAGGCTGAGAAAATGGATCTTGCCAGAAAATTTCAAGTAACCGAGGATGAGAAGGTGGCCCTAACCACGAGATTATCTGGGAGGCGGCGTTATCTGGAAGATTGGAGCAAGAAAGGGCAGCTGCATTGGAATCCATCAAAAAGTCCGATGAATACGCGTTGGAAGTTTTGGACTATTTTAATGACAGCTTCGAGGCCTTCCACAGTAGAGCATCTCAGACTTACTCAGAAGTTGACTTTTCTGGGTTTATTGTTGATTATGACTCTAAGTCACCTCCAGTGCCTGAGGTCATCGAGATCAAGGAAGACTTGGCTGAGGGAGCCCCCAAAGGGTCCCATGACGGATGCGCCGCTCCTTAACTTGTCTCTCTCTCTCCTTAAGTTAATTTTTTTTAACGTGGGTTAGCGTACGTGCGCCCATTATAAAAAAAATGTGTCCTAGTATATATATATATATATATATATTGTGCCTCTTCGCACCTGTTTATGTTGTATTCATGATGACTGTGCAATTTTGGATGGGCTATCACATTTAGGACTTTTACTTGTAATCTTCTACCTGTAGTCAATCATTCCTCTTAGTGGCTTTGGACCTGATTCGATCACCACAAGTTGATCATACCCTTTAAGGGCACGAGTATGTCTCGAACCTAAAGAGAGACGATAGGCCCAAGGTGGCGCAAGTTTCAAAGGAAGTTTTGAAGTCATCTGGTGACCCTCGGGCACTCGGGGCCTATCGACTCCCTTAGGAGTTTTGGATCATCTTATGACCCGCAACCACTTGGGACCTATTGACTCCCTTAAGAGTTTTAGATCATCTTGTTATCCACGGCCACTTGGGACCTGTCAACTCCCTTAAGAGTTTTGGAATCATCTTATGACCCACGACTCCTCAGGGCCTATTGACTCCCTTAGGAGTTTTGGAGTCATCTTGTTACCCACGGCCACTTAGGGCCTGTCAACTCCCTTAAGAGTTTTGACTCATAGTTTTGGATTCATCTTGTGACCCATGGCCACTCGAGGCCTATTGACTCCCTTTGGAGTTTTGTAGTCATCTTGTGACCCATGGCCACTCGAGGCCTATTGACTCCCTTAGGAGTTTTGTAGTCATCTTGTGACCCATGGTCACTCAAGGCCTATTGACTCCCTTAGGAGTTTTGTAGTCATCTTGTGACCCACGGCCACTCAGGGCCTATCGACTCCCTTAGGAGTTTTGGATCATCTTGTAACTCACAATCACTCGGGGCCTTTCGTATTTAAGAGTAGAGTTACTTTTGAAAAGCTCTTTATTGATACTAATTTATATTAGAGCAAAGGATAATACTTCCTCAAGTGTTCTGCATTCCAAGGACAAGGTAGCTACTTTCCCTGGAAGTCTTACAGGTAGTAGGCCCCAGGTCTATTAAATTTTGTCACCCGGCAGGGCCCTTCCCAGTTGGGGCCCAACTTCCCATCCGAGGGATCTTTAGTAGTTACTGTGGTCTCCCGAAAGACTAGGTCACCCACTTTGAATCCCTTTGACTTTCTTGTTGTAGTACCTAGCCATAATGCTTTGATAGGCGACTATCCGGGTGGTTACTTTTTGCCTTCTTTCTTCTTACCTTCTTTCATCTGTGTAACCTGATAGCTAGCTAAACCCACTTCCATCGAGATCTCGACTTCGGAACCAAACACTAGTAGGAATGGGGTCTCTCTTGTCGGCATCCTAACCATGATTCGGCACACCCATAAGGCCCCTAGTAATTCCTCGAGCCATCCACCCTTATGCGCTTTTAACCGATTTTTTATGATTTTTAGGAGGATTTGATTGGTTACCTCCACTTGCCCATTGGCCTGGGGGTATCTTGGAGAAGAAAAGTGGTTTCTGATTCCAAGGCCTGAGAAGAATTCTCTGAACTAGGGATTATCAAACTACTTCCCATTATCCGAAATCAAGACTTCTAGGATACCAAACAGAAAAATTATGGATTTCCACACAAAGTTGTGGACGTTATCCTCGATTATCTTGGCAACAAGCTTGACCTTAACGTACTTAGTGAAGTAGTCAATGGCCATAATTATGAATTGAGCTTGTCTTTTTCCCTAGACCCTACTATATGTATCCCCCATTATGCGAACAACCAAGGGCCTAAGATTGGGGTCAGTTCCTCCAACAGCAACCTGATTATGTTCAAAAACCTTTGACAACAATCGCACTTTTGTATGAATCAGGTAATGTCTTCCTACATCGTCGGTCAGTAGTATACCACTCGAATAAGGCATTGTGCTAGTGATCTTCCTCTGAGTGGTTGCTACAGATTCCCTCATGAACTTCCCACATCACATACTCAGATTCTGGAGGGGCCAAGCACTTGAGATATGGTAAGGTAAACAACCTCTTGTAGAGTGTTCCATCTAGTAGGGCGTATCAGCATTCCCGTAGTTTGAGCCTTTTGGCTTCTGCTTTGTTGTTAGGAAGTTCCTATCATTAAGGTAATTGACAAATGGGGTCATCCAAGATGTCCCTTCTTCGATGACCCTGACCGCTTCTAGGATCTAGGTTTAGATGCTCAATTCCAACCAGTGTTCAATCATTATGGTCCCATCATCGTCGAGGGCTAAGGCCAAGCAAGCCAGCCTGCTGTCCCAATTATTGTGTTCTTGAGCTACATGTTCCATAGTAAACACCTTGAATCCCTTTTCCAGTGCCTTGCCCATTTTCAAGTATTCACCATACAGTCTTCCCTAGCCTCATACTCCCCCAAAACTTGTTCCATTATGAGCCAGGAGTTGCTTTTTACTATTATCCGCTCTGCCCCTAGCTTTTTGTTTATCTTGAGGTCGTTCACCAATGCTTCATATTCGGCCTCTTTGTTCGTTGCTGTAAAGCCAAACTTAATGGCGTACTCCAGCACCGTACCTTCAGGGGTCATCAATATGATTCCAGCTCCACTAGCTTGGTTTGTGGTCAAGCCATCTACATTGAGAACCAAGTTTGCTTCCTCCATGGGCGTCAACTCCTTCTAGACCTCCATTTCTACCGTTGGGGTCAATTCAACCATGAATTCAACTATGGCATATCCTTTAACTACTCTTCTTGGCTTATACTCGATGTCGAATTCCCCTAGTTCTGTCGACCACTTGATGAGCCGACCCAAAGTATTGGGCCGCTAGAGCCCGGCTCTCAATGGTTGGTCTATTAGGATAATGACGGTGTAAGCCTAGAAGTAGGGTTGCAATTTTTGGGCCGTGGTCACCACAAAAAACACCATGAGGTGCTCCTTAAGATTTTAGAACGCCGTCTCTCATTCCTCTGTCCATTTGAATGCTTTCCTAAGTAGGCAAAAAAAAGGAAGGCACCTGTCAATTACCTTAGAGATGAATCGGCTTAATGTTGCTACCTTCGTGTTGTGTGGGGACCCCATAAATCCTAAATCCTAAATCCTAGGAACTTTCCCGTAGACACCCCAAAGGCACATTTTGCGGGGTTCAATCTAATACGGTACTTTCTCAAGGTTTTAAAGGTTTCCTCAAGGTCTTGGAAATGTTCATTGGCCTTTGGGATTTTGACCAGCATGTCATCGACATATATTTCTATATTCCTCCCAATTTGATCATTGAACATCACATTGACTAGTCTCTGATATGTGGCTTCTACGTTCTTCAGTCTGAATGGTATTACTCGATAACAGTATAACCCTCGATCGGTGGTGAAAGATGTCTTTTCCTACTTGGGCTCGTACATTCTGATCTGATTGTAACCCGAGAAGGTGTTCATGAAGCTAAGTAATTCATGCACGGCTGTGTAATCGACCAGGGTGTTTATCCTTGGCAAGGGTAAGCTATCTTTCGAGCAAGCTTTGTTTAGGTCGGTAAAGTCTATGCACATTCTCCACTTTCCGCTTGCCTTCTTAATGAGTACCATGTTGGACAGCCATTTGGGGTAGTTCACCTCCCGGATGAACCCCGAATGTTTGAATTTGTCCACTTCTTCGACAACAACTAGGTTATGGTTAGTGGTGAAGTTCCTTCTTTTTGCCGTACGAGTCTTGCAGCTAGTCTGACATTTAGTCTGTGTACCATGACTTCAGGATCTATCTTAGTCATGTCATCATGGGTCCATGTGAAGACATCCTTATGCCTAATTAGTAGGTCCAACAGTCACTCCCGATGGTCGACCCCAAGTGTGCTACCAACCCAAACTACCCACTCTGGTGCGGCGTCATCTAAGCTAAGTTTGAGGATGTCCTCCACAAGCTCGGTCACTAGGGGCCTCTCCTTACCTCCCATCTTCAATTTCTAGGACCTCTTTCTGTTGTCCATCTGCCAGGGAGGCATTGTAACATTCATGTGCAATAGTTTAGTCACCCTTAACTTCCTTTACTCTGTGGTTGGAGGGGAACCTCATTATCAGGTGATAGGTGAGGACGTGACTAGTTCCATCTAGTTGAGAGAGGGGTGTCCAAGAATTGTATTATAGGTTGAAGGAAAGTTTACCACCAGAAAATTGACCTCCTTGGTGACTTGCTTCAAGCTAAGTCCTACTATCACGGGTAGGGTTATCGATCCTAAGGGAATAATTTATCCCCGATAAAGCCGACGAGGGGAGCCCCCATGGGAAGGAGCCTGTCTTGTGTGATCCCCATTTGTCAAAAGGCCGATAGGTATAGAATGTTGGGGGAGCTCTTATTATCGATCAGCACCCTCCGGGTCCTATACCCTACGATCATGACGGTGACAACAAGAGCATCATTGTGCGGGTGTTGGAGCTAAGAGGAGTCTACCTCGGTAAAGGTAATTGGTGGGTCAACCCTTCGAATTTTCTTAGCCAACCTCCTAGTCATGTAGATGCTCTTCTCATCCATTTGCTTGGACCTTCTAGCATGTGTTTTCCTAGCCGAGGGGGGTTTGCCCCCACTGATGGATCCTCTGAAAATCACCCAGATCTCCCCCAAAGGTTGAGGTTTTTCCTCCCGCTTGTTGGTCGAGCAATGAAGCCCCTAATTCTGCCCTTCAGGCCGCTTTGCTATGTCGAACCGTCGTAGCCTTCCTTGCCGGATCAAGTCCTCCATTTTCTCCTTAAGATTGAAGCATTTGTTAGTGTTATGTCCATGGTCCCTGTGGAACTGAAAATGTTTATCTTTTTTCCCTCTTCACATGTGGGGATTTCAGCTTTCCTAGCCATCTCAAGGCGGGGTCGTCCCGAATCTCCATGAGAACTCACTCGAGCAAGGTGTTGAGCAGGGTACAACTTAGAAACCGAGATGCAAACCCCTTCATTCTTTTCTCGGGTTGATATGACGAATCCTTATGTCCACACCCCGGGTATGGTTCAGGTGCCCCGTCCACCCTCCTTCTTTTCTCTTTCTATGGCTGGGATTCTTTGTCTCTAGACCTCTAAGTGCTCATCACATCTTTGGTATTCATGTGCTTTTGTACCTTTACCATCAACTCTTCCAAAATGTTCGGGGGGGGATTTGGACAGAGAAAACAAGAGCTTGAAAGGTTGTAGTCCTCCCATGAAGGTGGTGAGCACCACCTTCTCATCAATATCATCTACTTGCAGCGCCTCTTGGTTGAACTAGGTGACGTAGTCCCTAAGTGACTCCTCTCATTCCTCCTTAATATTTAGGAGGCAAGTTACGGGTTTTCGACACCTTTAGGCATTGGTGAAGTGACTAATGAACTATTGGCTGAGGTCCATGAAATTTTCGATTAAACCAACTCAAACCAAGCCCAAGTGGAACCCTTAAGGGTTAAGGGGAAAACCCTACACATGATCTCATCGGGAAAAGCTTTGAGATGCATGTGGGTCTTGTAAGTCTCCAAATGGTCGAGTGGGTCCTTCGTACCCTCGAACACTTCCATCTGGGGAGCCTGGAATTTGTGGGGAAGTGGGTAACTCTTATTCGACCCAAAAAGAGTAGTTCTGTCCTTTGGACTAGGTCTTCAACAATGGCAGGCTCCTTCCTTCTCACTGTCCGCATGACATTCCTCAGTTGTTCCTAGACTTCCTTTAGCTGCTCCCCCATTGGGTGGCCATTGGGTTCTCAACCGTCCTCCCAACTTTGGAATTTGGGTTTATTGCTTGTTTGTCTTTCCAATTCAACTCCCTCTGTCTATCCCATCCTTTCTTTGTGTGGGTTTCCAGAAGGGACTGGAGCCTCACTTTAACGCCATTATTGGGTTTCTCGCTCATCTTGGGCGAAGAGCCTTGAAAGATCTATTGGTTCTGACGAGCGATCTCCTACATGGTTTTTGCGAGGTCCCGTTGTTCAAGGCCAAATCCACCGGTCTCCCCCTCCGACTAATCGTGCTAGTCGTTGTTTGTCGCGATATTCCTATTGTTATTCCTCCTTGCCTCCATGGATCTGCTCTCCACCATTCGCCCTACATCTAAAATAGCCGTATTCGACTATCCCTAGATGGTGCCAACTAATAACGTCACGATCCTGCCTACTCGGATATCTTCAAATGAGCACACAATGATCCCAGATCCGATGGGCCTACAAGGAAGAAAATAGAGAAAACGCAGGCCGGGGATCAACTAGGGTTGCTCCAATGATTAAGTTAGAAAAAGATCAGGGAAAGGTTGAGGATTTTAGTTAAGAATTGGTTCTTACCTTCCTCCGAGTGCAAGCCCGGTTTTATAGCATAGGTCATCCTCAACATCCCAGTTTGTCAATCCCGCGATTCTCGCCCGAGCGATTTTTCGAGCTTTGATTCAGCTGGTATGTTCGCCCAATGGTTACGCCTTTACTCATGGGACTGCGCCCTACGATTAAGGCTGCTTTCTATGTTGAATGCTTATGCCTTGGGATATGCCTGAGTACCTTTTTACATTTCGTGCATGTATGACAAATTTTCTGTACAATTCTTTCCTGGACACATCTCGAGACCGAGTTCTTTTCCACAGTTCAGTTAGGCTCGGTCGGGAAAATGTTGGTCAGTCCTGGGTCTTATACCCATCAATTATCAACCAACCAACTAGGCTCAGCTAGAAGCTTGGTTCTTCATGAGCTGAGTCTGAGCCTTCAATTGAGCTCCTTTTAGTTGAATGAGCCTGAGCTGAGCTAGAGTAAGCTAAGCTGAGCTAAGCAACGGCTCAATTCATTGACACCCTAGACCCTAGTTGAATGTAGAAAAAATACATGGTAGCGATCATATATTTAAAACAATTTTCTTGATTAATTGGTTTCTTAGGTGGTATGTATAAATGATGGATCCCGATCCTTTGAATGTAAGAAGGGCGAATTTCTCTTGCGAAAAAACGTCTTGCATAACACATGGCAAAAAATTAAAAGAACGCCCAACACCAAGTGCAAAGAAGTGTTTTTTCTAATTTATTTCACACGGGTTGCATAGCACCTAATGTAAGAGGGTAACCAGATGCTTTTTTGTAAAAGGAAATCTATTTTGGAATATAAGACATGTGGCAAGTTATTGAGCAATACTGTAGAAGAGCTTTCTATCAGATGCCCAATCTTGAGATATTACAATGTTATTGGAAATGAACTTTCTGTTCCAAATTCTGTGTTCCCCATATTACCACACCATAGGCTGACAAATGATGTTTTTGAATTTCGTGCCCCTTTATGAGTTCCTCCTTTTTTTTGCTGGAACACTTTTTTACACTTTTACCCCTATGCACCCCCATATGTCAAAGAGGGAACACAAAAATTTGGGAACGGAAAATTTGCTTCCATTAGAAACACCTCTATACTCAGTTTAAATCTTAAGCCTGTCATAAACTTATCTACATAAGTAGGGGTGTAAATGCACTGGACCTGGGCTAAGTTCATGCTTTTTTTTTTTTTTTTTTTTTTTTTTTTATAGAAGTTAATTCTAAATTGATAAACATTTTGAATAACGATTTACCAAATTTATACAAGTTAAACGTGGAACCCTATAAAGGGTCAATGC